>JARFOD010143513.1:0-11459 GCA_031763545.1 Mopalia muscosa
CGAATGATAGAGGTTTATAAGCTGTGCTATTTATTTATTTATTTAGTTATTCATGTGTGTTTTTCTGCTAGAAAGCACTTACATCTCTGTTTTTCGACAGATTTAGTCACATAAAATTCAACATGGAACCTTAGAAACCGAATGATAGAGGTTTATAAGCTGTGCTATTTATTTATTTATTTAGTTATTCATGTGTGTTTTTCTGCTAGAAAGCAACATATCTGCTTTACTGAGATCGCTGCCATAGATAAGTAACTCATAACTTAGGTTCAATCATATATCGTTCCACGTTCGGTAATTTATTTATGTAAGACATTATTTCATTTTCGGTACATGGGCCCAGAGCCTCATGCAAGTAGGCACAAGGACAAATTTGTTTGTAGTATTATTTCGTCCATTCACCTATTTGTGTGTGCTACAGTCCAGTGATGTTCAGAAGAGACAAATGATTTAAAAGATCGACCCATTACCACGATATAAGTGTTTGATAGTGAATAAAATACCCAACGGACAAATAATTGCTTGTTTTTTCTTATTAATAAAGTGTGTGACACATACATTCACGAAAAATAAGCAGTAAGTGAAAAAAACAAATCGTCCCTAACGATACATAATAACTACATAGACAGGCTGTGAAACGGGCTATCAAATTTATGATTTTGTCTTGATATATTTTACTTCCGTGGGCTGATGCCCTTTAGGCTTTGTGTGATTCAGCTGTCGTCGATACATAGCCGAAGGGCGGAGAACTGTTTTGTTTCTGACCGTAAATGTGTCGAGAAACAAAACAGATTTCAAAGCAATGTACTTACCTGTTCGAATTTAACTTGATTAAGCATAGAAGCCTCGTCAATGCAAACCACTTGCAGAGCATTCAGTTGGACTTTTCTGCCATTGAGTGGTCGGTTTCGTACAGTTTGGCAAATTATAACGACCGCCATATCAAGCAACAAATCAAATATTATGAATGGTTGTGACGAGGACCCTCTGAAGTTGATAGCATGACAAGCTTGTTGTATAGCAAGCAACACATGGTACTTGTGTTGATAGCTTTAAACTTTTCTACCAAATTTCTCATAAGGACCGTCTGCCAGAGATAAGATAAAACTCACTACTCCATTTACTTAATTAGCACGTTCAGTGTTTACAGTAACCTCTGATCGACAGGAATAAAGGAATTACCAGTTTACTTAGAAGCTGAACAATGTTGACATGCGAGTATACAGTTTTCTCATCTGGTGATTCTACCCGCTTCGGTCATATAGCGTCGAAAGCCTAGTGAAAGAGAGCCTACTCGAATCCATTTTTTGTTAAAAAAAAGCATTTCGTCGTTTACTGTTTATTTTTGTCGAATGTATATGTCGCATATACTATATTAATAAGAAAAGACGTTTTAACGAATGTTTAATATGTACTATCAATCACTAACAAGCCAAACAAGCGTGCATATCTAATTAAAATCAGATCTAAAAAACGCTCTTCGTGTATTGTTTGCTGCTTTTTTGAGATCTAACGCCATCCCTCTACTTTGACTGAACTTCAGTTCGTCGGCGGAATTCTTCGGCTTTTACAAACCAAAATTGAGAAGCAGCTTGATGATTGGTTAATTTCTACCTCACTGAACATCAGCGCAATATCCAGATTTACAGCATTCCGGAATTCGATTAATCGGTGCTGCTTTAAAATATAGACAGTGCACAGGAAAAATCCATTTGAGTGCACTTTATCTTTTCTGAGAAAGATAATTCCTTCATCAACGGTGTATACTTCAACGTTTTCACCACACATCATGATCAAAAACCTTTCATGCTTCGTAATTTTGTGACGAAGAGATCTCAAGATGGCATATTTCTGATAGAGTGGAAATTAATTTTCAAATGCATGTCCCGCCACAAGTGCTTCTTGGCGAACTTCAACCCAATTGAGATCGTCAAAGAAAACTTTTGGATATTGGACGTCTAGATTATTAGGTGAGGTATGTATATGTCAATAACTCCAATAGAAAGTATATGTATTAAGTTGTATGCTAGAGATGCGATCGATCCTATTCAAAAAAGCATAAAATAAAAAAATATCTGCGGTGATAGAGTTGTAGCTTGGTAGGCTGGACTGAACAAATACTGCTCGCGTTAATTAAAAGATTTCACAGCTTGCGCTAGCATAGGTACTTGCCAAAGATAAAAATTGAATGTTCAGACCGTTCTGATTGAAAAAGAAACATTTCCGCTCTTAAATGGGGAAATGTCTTATTAAAGTAAAGAACTTTGCAACATGATTAACCCACCGCCCGATTAACCAGTCACTTAGCACAGGAATATCGAAATCATACATCTTTACCTCTCACTCCAGATACTTGTGGGCAACTCAAAGCAAATTAAAATGTCCTTCCTCTCTGAAACCCGAATCTGATAGTTTATCCAGAACAGGAGATGACCCTCTGGTATAACTTGTCAATCTAATCCCTATACCTATATATTTAAAACAAGATGAGCAATTAGTGTTCTTGTGTCAAAGATAGATCGGAATTTACCTTGGAGATATCGTGAAGCTTTGCTGTTGGTAGAATGCTGGCGATAAAGCCTAATGATGACGCGTCCCTATTTCGGTAGAATGTTGGCCCTGCAGCCCAATGATGTCGCCTTCCCACTTCGGTAGAATGCTGGCCCTATAGCCCAATAAGGCCGGGTTCCCACTCCGGTAGAATGTTGGCCCTGTAGGCTTATGATTTCCGAGATCCATCTCCGGTATAAAGTTGACCCGGTAAATGTATGATTCTGCGTCCAATCTCCGGTATTATGTTGACCTGGTAAATTTATGATCTTGGGTCCAATCTCCGGTATTATGTTGGCCCTGGGTCTCATCTCCTATATAAAGTAGGCCCTGTAGCCCCATGATTCTATGTCCCATCTCCGGCACAACATTGGCCCGGTAAGTCAATGTTTCATCGATCCATCTCCGGTAGAATGTTGGCCCTGTAAGTCATTGATTCCGGGTTCCGTCTCCAGTAGAGTTTTGGAATGATGTATTTTAACCGAACAGGTCTCCTTATTGACGTCTTTACACATGTTGATGCTATATGTATATGCCTTTCTCTCATCAAAGGCATTATAAAATATTTTGGAGTTTCGGACTTCAGCTCAAATAAGCTTTATGTAATGAATCTATAAATTAAAATAGACGGTGGCGGAAGCGAAGGTTATAGTTCCGAGTTCCATATCTGTAGCGTTTGTGGTTATTGTCGACGGAAGTTTCCGATGTTTGTATCGTTGAGACATTTTTGTTGAGCGTGACACAAGTGGAACAGATTGTTTGTTTGTATGCTTGGGGTTTAACGCGGTGCTTAATGTTAGTTCCTTCACATGGTGGGGTGCGAGCCCGATAGGTGGGGGAAACCACCTTCGCCACAACTGGAAACAAACAAAAGCATCACAGTACAATACAGACATCACAAAAATATCGGCTTCCGGTTCCTCTTTAACTCAGAAAGCAGCAGGGCAACAGGACGCTCCCCCCAATCACCCACGAAAAGGAGCAGGATAAATGGAACACACAAATTGAACAGGGAAAGAAGAATACTGAAGTAGTAGCGATTCCTTCGAATGCTAAATAGTGGTAGACAAACAAAATTGAAATTTTTTTTTACAGTTTCATGAATTGAATTCAAACTAAAAGTTCATTAGCATTGACGTCAGTTTTATTAACACACACAACATTATTCTCAAGATTAATTTTCCTTTAATACATAGCCTGTTTGTTTGATTGGGTTTATCGTTGTATCCAAGGGTATTTCACTTATATGACGACAGATTGTCCATTTTACACTAGTCCGTGCTTAAATACGGAGGAAAGGCGACCAGAAACCTCATAAAACACACACACACATACTCCGATTGTTTGGGTCACATCGTGTGACTCACTCTGTACCTGTTGGCTGTTGGTCGATGGACGGACTCGTACCTTGAACGGTACACCAACGTGGGATTACTAAAAATCGGTCGCGCTAACCCCTATGACACAACCGCGGGCCGTTAATACAACCGGATCGAAGCGTTCAGGAGAGATCGAATGATTTGAACTAGAACTTAGAATTGTGTTCTCATACCGAGGGTTCTGATAGTTTATTTCGTTTTAGTGTTAATACATTGAAGTATCGTTCTCTTATTGACCTCGTTAACGTTTAAAGTTGCTAATATTTTTTGTCCATTGTTTTTGTCAGTAAGGTCAAAGACGGTATCATTTCGCCAGTGAATAATGAGTGAAATAACCTTGGCTCGGAGGTAAAACACTAATTAAACCACAGAGAGCAGGTGTAAATCCTTAGACGGGTAAGACTCAGTTTGGATAACAACTTCTTAAATTTTTCAGGCAATACTTTTCTATATTAGTGTAAAGATTTTTTTAAATCGCATAAGAGGTTTTTAAAAAAAAATTAGCATTGATTATATTCGTGTTGTCGCCATCACGTACAAAGTTCTGAACAATTCAAGGCAACAATCAAATACCGATATTTTTATTTTCCAAATTGACGTTCAGAAAGAATTGATATACAAGAATAAGAAACCTGATGTGCATTTATAGAACACGAAAGCAGAGAAAGTATTCGTCACCGCTTAGGAGATGGAAGAGGAAAATAAATCTATGCGAAACCTCTACCGATGACAATTGTTTTTACAACTGTCACAAGATGATAATGTATCCAAATGTGACAGTTTTGTACAACAACGACAACAAGCAACCATATATATACCTCGGCCTCTACTAGCTACTTATATAACCATTTATATCTACATGGGGATGACGATACAGCTATGCTGTAAATATATATATGGGATAGTTATGTCAGAATTAGGAGTAACTAATACCTCAACAAAGAGGTGGTTCGGCGTTATTATGAGATACTAATTCTGTAATTAAAAATAGTCATATCGTCATCACGAGGTAGTTAAGTCATGCATGGTTGCCAGAAAGCATGTAATTACTAAAAGATAGATTGAACCAATTGTTATCCCCGTGCAACATAAATTACTACTGGTCATTTCGCTCTAAAGCCTTATTATGATGGGACGGGTAACTTTGAACACAATGAGTGTTTACTCTTACTGTCCATTAACAGTTTATTATGCATTCACTCCAAAAGAAATTAATAGGAAAATAAATATATAAATAAAAAATAAAAATAAATAAATAAATTAATTAATTAATTAATTAACGAAAAAATAAATAAATAAACGAATCAATAAATAAACGAATCAATAAATAAACGAATCAATAAATAAATGAACGAACGAACTCACAAAATAATAAACAAATCAACAAACAGCAAAGGGGACAAATAAACAAATCAACAAATAAATAAATAATAAATAAGACTGTGAACTATTTTCATTTATAAATGTTACAGTCCCATCGACTCGTTTATAATCGTTTCGTTAGATTTGATGGTAATAAATAAAGCACGGAATGTTATCTCGAAATAAATTAATCACGTAACTGTTTTTGGTTGCATTTTTTTTTACTCAACCAGAGTTAACGACAGTAGCCATTTGAACAGTATAGCCAGTCTTAGCACTGAAGAAATAAGCTTCGATAAGCGGACATGTGGCCATCTTTGGCAACAATAGTATAACATAAGATCTACGTCGTTCGTTATAAGAATCACAGTTGCTTGAACAAAGGTAGAACAGACCGATGCGAAGGTAAAAGCTAACAAATAAGCTTAAAATTCCTCGATTTCAACATCTGTAAAAATAGCCGTTGCTGGATACGTAACTGATTTTGTATACGAAGGTGCGGCTGTAAAAGGAGCAGTTCCATTGTCGTCGTGGAGGTCACGGAGTGAGTGATCAGTTCCCACCAACCAAAATGTCTCCATCAATCCTTTACCCTGAAGTGAAACAGAAATGAAGTAATATTAGTATATACGATAATTTCTGCTGGTTAAGACGATAATCATCCCCGTAAAATAGTACGATTAACGTTTCGCGGCTGGGATATAACATCTCTTACAGCCGCTTGTCTCCAGTTTTCAGTTGGGGAAACACGGAAAGGTCGGTTTACTTCATTTATAACATATCCGGGTATTAACAAAGTGGATTTTAGAGTTTGGGTGCATGAAACCTATTACTAATAAATCATTGAAAAGGAACAGCCGTGCTTTGTTCGTAATTAAAGGTTTTTATAAATGCGATTTTGCTTTACAGTCGTTGTCAATGTTTGACAATTGTTTTCCAAATTTCGAGATGTCATAAGGGAAAATGTGATATTCAGTTCAGCTTTTGTTGCTGTTAAAGCTGACCAAAAAACACAATGCAGTTCATATGGAATAATGGGGTAGTAAGTGTACGCTTTTATGTACCAGATTTCTGGAGAGGAGAGTCTCCAGGGAAATGATGTTGAATTACTGTTTAAGAATATTTTTTATAGGTTCTTCATTTGCACTTTGTCATATTCCTACACCACCTTGTAGATCATAGGCCTATCCCTGAGAGACAGTTACAGATAAATAAAACTTATAAACATATGATATTACCACCATTTGAGTATTGTTAAAATAAAATGGTAATCCAAATGGTAACATAGTTCGTAGTATACCAAAGAAATCAATTGAGTTGAAAGTACACAGTGCTCAATTGTGCTTTGGGGGAATCTCAGTGTAATGGATTTGCTTGTTTGTTTGATTGTTTGATTTCGTACTGAAGGATATTTCACTTATATCACGACGGATTGTCCATTCACGATGTTCCTTGTCTAATTACGGTTGAAAACTGGGCGCAAACCTCGTAAAAACCACTCCCGTTATTGCCGGAGCCACATCGTGTGACTCACTCATATGCCTGAAGGTCGACTGACGAGCCCAATCCTATTGACAGTACATCCAACACTTTAATAGAATAGAAAAACAAGTCATCGTTTACCTTAACTTCAATTTGACCTCTGGAATCTAGTTTAAATTTACCCAACTCCGTCAAGGCTTCATTTGTCGAAGAGCTAACGTGAATCCGTAACGCTGAAAAGCAAAATAAGAACAGTCAGCTAGTTGGATTGTTTGAATGGCGTTTTACGCTGTAAACCTAAGTTTATTTTATTTTAAACAGTATTTTATTTCAAGAGAGAAATTGAATGATGGCGAAGAAGAACTAATAGTAAAGGAAGGAGAGTGCGCCATCGTAAGACGCAATACATGGTATAGTCAGAAACGACAAACTGTGTCAAGAAAGCCGAAGAAATCTAACAAGTCCTGTCCTGCTTTTGCTCCGAGAACCCTAGGCACATGTTACTCTAATGATGACAAAATCACTTCATGTAGGCCTACAAAACATAATATTAATTAGGGTAAATCGAAAGGAATATTCACCTTCGCCGTTGGATTCCATTCGAGAGGCCGTGTTGACTGTATCGCCAAACAAACAGTAACGAGGCATTTTGTTTCCGACAACTCCAGCCACACATGAACCTGTCCGGAAAAAAAACGCAGTAATTTATCTTTTCTGTTTTTATCGTTTAACTTTAAATAATGATAGAAAATCAAAACAATAAATTTTACTTTATATGAAATGGCGATGGCCTGGTACGGAAACAGTCATTACATAATGACTCGCAGTACACACTGATTAATATACAGAATCAAAACGTTAACTTAGTGGACTGACTGGAAATAACAATACCGGTTTAATTAATTTGTCCGGAGAATTCCAGTTGTTTGTAAATGAGATCCGGAGTGGCCCTACCCTAAAAATCAAACCTACTTTGTCATCTATGGAGTTTAGCCGGGCCTTGCATTACGCCGAAAAGAAAGTGTAGTGTTGGGATTGTTGACACTCTTCATTGAACAAAATATTCTATCTTTTTAAATGAATGATATATCAACGTTTTACTTATCCTTCGTCAGGAGTGAACCCCTTCAGAAACTTTTCAACTTTCATTTTCTCAAATTATTCTGGAAAATTCGCCAGCAGAAACGGTCACATGAATTACGTTTTCTATCAGATTAGACTGGACCCGGATGTGCATAACTTGAGGGATGCGGATAGATGAGAAGAAAACAATACTTGTAGGTCATGTATATGCTAGATCATTTTTATGCAACGACTTAGGGAAACCTTTTCATTGTTTTTTATCAGAGCGGTTATTACCTGTAGAACAATATAATTTACCTAGTTTTATGGGATCTTTGCAAATATCATGTTAACAAGTTTTCGCCTAGATTCATTTAACATTCGAACATGGTAGTATGCTCGGTTAATATCGTATGAGATTCGCCCTTTGTTACCTAGGTTGGAAAGTTAACACGGCACGATCAAGCTCTTAAGGCAAACGAATGCATGTTACCTTGATAACAATGACAGTAGCTCCGACTCCGAAACAAATGAGAAAAAAGGGTTTAAAAACAAAAACAAAGCGAGACATAATCTTACCACTGTGTAAACCTATTCGTAATTTCAGTTGACGGTCAGGCATATGTGGAATCTCAAATCTTTTAATTCCCCTGAGCAGGCACAAGGATAACAGAGCAGTTTCCTTGGCATGTTTCTTCCCGTTTCTGTTGGGCAGTCCACTTGCCACCATGTAAGCATCTCCAATAGTTTCTACTTTGTAAACGTCGTAAAGATCGATATAGTCGTCAAAGAACTGGTAAAGTTTGTTAAGAAAAACGACTACTTCCATTGGAGTGCTTGCGGCTGAAATACTGGTAAATCCGACAATATCGCTAAAGTAGATAGTTACGCTGTCGAAATATTCCGCGGTGACTTTTCGTCTCATTTTCAGTTGAAGAGCGACCTCTTTCGGCAGCATCTGGTATAAGAGCCTGTCCGCTTTTCGTTTTTCTCGTTTCAGCTCTGACGATTTCACACACGCGTCCAAGGCATAGTTTTGAAGATTTTTGGTCAGGCTGTAGCTTATTGCGAATAAAATGCAGGACACAATGGCTACGGCCAAAAAAATGACAGAGGAAACAATAAGGCTTCCATTAGCGGCTTCAATGTTCATGTCTATGGTTTCTAAAATAATTGTTTTAATCGTTTCTTTAATTTCGCGCAAAAACACCAAATACTCCACTGCGACATGGAAATAATCTGCCGTAGACACGGACAAGATGACAGTATCATTCCGCTCCTCCAATATACCCTGAAAATAATCCCAGTCTTCCAACAAAGAACTACAATTGGAGAATAAGTGAGAATAACGGTGGCTCACAGAAGATGTGTACAGCTTAAACGTCTCCAAATGATCTTTACCAAGAGCATTATTTGCCAAGAGCCTTCTGTAGGAACAAGAGCTACAATTGCCGTCAATGAAATACCTCACACCAACAGTCACGGTTAAGCCGTAGTTTTCTTTCGCCCGTAAAATCATTCGGTACGCTAGCATTAGAGTCCACAAAGAATTTGAAGAAGTATTCTGTATTTTATCAGCAATGCTTATCATAAATTGTACATTGAGATCGTCGTAAAACTGTATAACTTCAGTAACAGTAAATTCACCTGCGGCAAGATGAGCCCTAATTTCATCCAATTCCCTTTGGAGACTTTCGGGAGTTCTGAATGTCGAATTGTCACCACACGTCGCGAAGTCTTTGATTTCCGATAAGGTTGTGTCTGTGTCACTGTAGCGCGACAATAAGTGCTTATAATTTCGTGTCAAATTTTTTAATGTGCTGTAGAAATAAACAATTTCAGCTCTTTCTAGTTGAATAGCATGAACCAAATCCCCGATTCTTTGACAGGCAGTTAATTCAGTTTTTATGTCATACAAATTTTTCTCCTCTTGAATGGTATCTCTAAGTAGCAATGAAGCGAATGATATTACTCCTGCCACCGGAACAAATATCAGAATGATCATACGCAGCAGTTGTATCCGTTTGCCTCGTTTTGAAATTGGGTCAGCATGACATAGGCCCACAACTGACGTAGTTGAAATGTCACCTAAAGATGCCTCACTCATAGAAGGTTTCTTTGATGGCGTGAAGTCTGAAACAGATTAATCAGTTCAACGTTGTAATGGCATAATAACCAAAAAACAGAACATATCATCTTTTGAAGAATTCGAGTATTCATATTTAGCCAACAGAAAATATTAGCTGGATGGAGACAGATTCTTACTTTTTTTCCCTAAATTTGAAAGCGAGAGAGCCGCTGAAAGCGAGATGGCCGCTATCGGCTTTCAAGGCTACCTGTATACTATTTCATGTAAAAAAAGGTTCTGTCTTCACATTAAAATAGAACAGTACCTTTACACTAACATCAATCTCATCTGTTCAAGTGTAGCCTTTTGTTACTCACGTTTGTTTTATGGTTTTCCAGTTTAGTATATATTGAACAAATGAAAGAGAAAAATGTGCTTGCCTCCACCGGGATTCGAACACAGGACCTTTGTGTTACAGGCCAAACACTCTACGTACTAAGCTACAGAGGCTTAATTTAGTATATAATCACAGGAGAAAAATAATACCGTAGATGAAATTTAAAGGAATACTAGGCCTACGTTAGCAAACACAGGACGCCTGTGTCTTCAAAAATTCTTGCTAACTTTCTATACTCTGGAAACTTACCCCTGACTTTGTTCTTCGTGCAGGAAAACATTTTTCATATTTTGACTCAGAGATCACCTGTTCTTCGTTCTGCAGTAAACAAAAAATGTTAGCATCACTAGTTACACAGTTGTTAAATGTTGTAATACCGTAACAGCTTGGACAAGTTCCACTCGATCACAAAGCTATTATACATGATAAACACGCAAATGGATCAACCTATTTCCATATGAATACTAAGTTATGTATGCATGTCCTTCTATTGGTAAGAGGAAAAGCGATAAAAGATAAACATGCAGAATAAAAAAAAAAACTTAGATAAACAGCAAGGCCGTATTTAACGCGGAATGTCCGATATATAATGAACATTCGGGGGGTCTATAGGATAAAACACCTTAACCTCGACTGCAGACCTGTCCAGCCTTGTCAATAGTCTGCCGACTCTCTTCAGAAAGCTTGTTTGTTTCTTTTTTATTTCTTATTCTTCAGTGATCGATCCAGTTGTTCAATTCTCTGTGCAAATAAGTTGAAGCCTGATTTGTTGACTGTTTTTGAAATGGCATGAGCCAATGTCAATAATGGTGGTCGATTGTTTCCAGGGGATGTGCATACCTGTTATATAGTCTCGTTTGTTATCAGACTTAAAGCGCTTTAACCACATTCGCATTATTATCCGTTTTAAATTAAATGGATCGAAATTACTTTACATTTAAAAGTGTTGCCGTAGGTTATGGTAGGTATCAGAAAATACAACTTTTCTTTCGTTTTATTGATATTTACATGTTGTAAAAATTTAAAGCCCTTGAAAAGGGCATTTTAGTCGACTATTTCAGGATCACAAAACATCACAAAACTGAAGCTCCCAACAATTGTACACTAATTGGGCATATACACCTTGATTGCATTCCTTTTCAATCGGCGACGGTTTGCT
>JARFOD010143535.1:0-12951 GCA_031763545.1 Mopalia muscosa
CAGAGGTAGAATCTAGTTAAGCAAACGCATTTGAACGAGCTCGCGGCTGTGACTCAGTGGGAGCGAGTGCGTTTCCTAAACTAAACCTGCTTCGATTTACCGTTCACGGGATTGAGTTGACCATCAGGTATGTGAGCGAGCCACATGTTATGGCTCCGGTAATCGCGGGGGTGGTTTTTACGAGGTATTCGCTCAGTGTGAAGTGGACAATCCGCCTTGAGTACGACGTTAAACACCAATCAAACAAACAAACAAACATTCGAATGAAGGGGATTAGGGTTGAAATCTTCATATATATTCTGAATATGTTCAAATATTTCTTCAGCTCTAGTTACCAGAACAATCCTCAAATCCCAATTTAGCGGCCGGGTGTGGCTCAGTGGTAGCGAGTGCGCTTCCTGAACCGAACCCTCTTCGATTTACCGTTCACAGGTTCGACTCCGCCTTTCGACCATCAGGTATATGAGCGAGTTACATGTTGTGGCTTCAGCAATCGCGGGGTGGTTTTTACGAGGTTTCTTCTCGGTTTTCCACCGTAATAAAGCAGTTCACAGTGTGAAGTGGACAATCCGTCGCCATATAAGTGAAAAACCCTTGAGTACGACGTTAAATACCAATCAAACAAACACACAATCAAATTCCAATTAAAAGACTTGTAGGATCGTAAAATTGATAACAGAACATAATTTATTTTATGGTTGTCAAAATACAGGAAATTTCCCGGCAATATCCTTTTTAGCTTGCGTAATGAACTGAATGGTAGGTTTTGTTGAGGGAGGGGGATTTTCTGCGGTGTCATCGGTGTCTGTGTCTAGGTAAGGTTTTGTGTAAGCAAATGCTATTCATATTCTAACCATACTTTTCTGTTCTGCAGTTTTTAAAAATTATTGTAGTCTTTTTAAGAGATACTCCGGGCTGCAATATAATACATATAGGTCAAACGGGCATCATTTCTTGTGTTCAATTATGCTCTCCTATTTTCTGATCGAGCTAAATCCATTTGATGATTGGATCTTAAACAATGGGCAATGCACAAACTACAGTCAAATTTATACACGCAGCCATTTCTAGATACCTGTATCATTAAGCAAAAAAGCCCCACAAATATTAACCAATCAAACATCTTTCTTTTTAAAAAAGTTTCTATGTCACGAGACCTGTAGAGTTGACTGTTTAAACTTTTGATGGTTCACCTATATAGGTCATTGGTTCACATATGTATTTAACCCGTAACACAAAAGAGTGTTAGTCGCGTGACGTCATGGACAAGGCTGACCACGCCCAAAATGTCCGCTGCCAGTGGTCGTAGGAAGGTATATATCTGTAACCCTCGGGTTATTTTATAAAGCGATGAAACGATAAATCGATAAATTAAATATATTAAAAGGTAACCTTCCGATGGATATAAGGGTTATTTCGGCGTGAAGGATTGCTTTAAGCTTTGTCCACCAGTACTATAGTAGGGGTTGGGATTTAGAAATACGGCTCGGCATCCGTCTGTCACAAATGTTTGTGAATACGTTAGTTTGAAAACAAATTCACAGATTAGCTTGGTATAGAGCTTCCTCCTGTTAGGACGAAGGATGGGATTACATTTCACCAAGTTCCCTAAAACAAAATAACCGTTTTTACATAACTTTAGAATATTCATGCCTGTATGTGCCCTGAACAAGATAAATAGAAAATAAATTCAAAAATTTCCTTCTGACTGGGTATGTAGCTTCCTCCTGTTAAGACAACACATGGGTCGCTTTTCACCAAATTTCCGTAAAACAAAAAGTAATTATTCAATTTAACTTAATTCATATAACCTGTTTTTACCTTTCTGCTTATTACATAATTCTGACGACTGCTTTTACTCTTGTTTCGTTTGCTTTAAAGCGTTATGTCGTGATTCTTTTTTTTTTAATGTACGATTGAAATTTCCTGGTGTTTTAAAATATATTTAATACAACTAGCCTACACCCCGTTAGGCCCTTGTGAAAGGCAGTGTGTCCTGTTTGTTATTATGTCTCTTTAATTGTAGAGCAGTAATTTTCTCAATGCAGCATTTTATGGTTATGTCGGTGTGACTATTCAGTGTTGGAGGACACTACCGTCTAGCCAGTTAAGCATCAGTTAACCTTCCAACCAAATAACCAAATATACAGCCAACCAATCTAACTGCTGTTTCCAACTAAATATCTAGTTTGGCAAACTGACTGAGTTCTTTGAACCCCTTGTTTCTGTGGTGACTATATTACACATCCAGCGATGTAGATAGAGGAATACAATTTCGTATTTTATTCTTTAAAGGGTGTAAAAAACAAATAATCGTATGCAATTTGTACACAAAACAAAAATATTTAGGTCAGATTTTCTGCTAATTGAATTCTTTAAACCATATCTTCTTGTTCTTCAGATGTGGTATTATTCATGAGATCTGGGGGTTTATCATGGACTATGCCATGACATTGTAGTCGATTCTTCCCCTTACACAGCACTCCATCCGATGGTTGTGGTAGACAGTTCTTCACCAAACATTTTCTGTAGGAAATCCATGGTAAGGCAACCACCATACATTCAATGTGTTAATGAAATTGTTTGCTTGTGTTCGTAGAAACTTTCGGTTCTTGTCTTTTTTATTGACCATTGTTTGATTTACGTTGATGTTTCTCTTGTCCTTTTATTCTCAAATAACTCCTTATAATACCCCAGTCACAATAACCAATTAAACATGGCTTTTTGGTTTATTTAGAGGCTTATCAAGCCCAAAAACATGCACGAGTGTGTGCCGCTAAACGTCCCAACTTAAAAAAAAAATTCTTGGGTGTTTCGGTGTCTTGTTGCACCTGTTCGCTCAGAGTAAATGGGTAGGCCTAACACGAAGCCGATCTGTTTGTGATGTTGGTGTTTTGTGTTTGTCCTTTTTTGTCATGGTTTGCTGCCGTTGATGCTGAGGGTGGTTTCCTTCAAGCACTGGCCCTCTGTCATATGAGCGAAATAACCCTGTTTTGTCATTTTGTCTTACCCATGATGCTGAGGGTGGTTTCTTTCAGGCACTGTCCCTCTGTCATATGAGCGTAATAACCCTATTTTACAATTTATACTTACCGATGATGTTGAGGGTGGTTTACTTCACAGGGGGAGTTCTTTATCGAGGTTTCCTTTTCGTTTCCCACCATATATAAGGCAAGGAACAATCTGAAATGGGCAATCAGTCTTCATATTTATGAAATGCACTTGAGTTACAAAGTTAAACTCCAGTCAAACGAATAAACACAAAAGTTGAATTTATTGCTAATTGAATTATTTAACCATGTCTTCTTGTTCTTCAGATTTGTGAATATTCATGAGATCTAAATGTTTTGCATGGACTAAGGCATGACATTGGGTAGGATTCTGCACTTAACACACCACTGCACCACATGACTGTGGTAGACAGTTCTTCGCCAAGCATTTTCTCTAAGAAATCAATGGTAAGACAACCATCATATATTCAGTATGTTTATAAAATTGTTTGCTATGGTTCAAATAAGCTTTTTGTTCTTGTCTTGTTTATTTACCATTGTTTAATTTGTTGGCGTTTCGTTCGCCCTTTCTCTTTATACTAGTCAAATAGAATTGAGATAATAGCGAGCCAGAGGTATATGAGTGAGTCAGACAATGTGGCTCCAGTAATTGCAGGGATTGTTTTTACCACGGTTCCTCTTGGTTTTCTGCCGCGACCGAGTCTGAGTGGTAGCGAGTGCGCTTCCTGAACTGAACATGCTTCGATTTTCCAGTAATGGGTTTGAGTCCGCCTTTTGACCATCAGGTATATGAGCGAGTCACATGTTGTGGCTCCGGCAATCGCGGAGGTTGGTTTTACGAGTTTTCCCCTCGGTTTTCCACTGGCATATTAAAGGCTGTGTACGGTGTGAAGTGGACAGTCCGTCTGTGATATACCCTTGAGTACGACGTTAAACACCAATCAATCACAAAAACAAACAAACAATCTTCTTGGTTTTCCACCACATGCAAGGCAAGGAACAATCTGAAATGGACAATCTGTCATTAAATATATGAAATGCCTTTGAGGACAATGTTAAACCCTGATCAATCAAACCAACAAACACAAAGGGTGGATTTATAATCAATTTAACAAAGTTGTTTTCTCCTCATGGCCTTTACATGCAGCCCAAACAGTAAGTAGATAAAATAACTTGTAGTTGGTGAATCAAAAGAAATAGTTCAATAATTGACAAATTTGAAAACAAAATCATCTGGCTTTTTGAAAGACAATAAGTTGCCAATCCCAGATTAAATCAAGAACTGTAGATGAAAGTTGAAGGCTTTTAAATAACATTTTTTCTGCAACAGACTAACCCTGTTTCCAAATTTAATGTCATTAAAATTACATGCTTACCATAAAGTGAATTGACGGAAAACCCATCAATCAAAACAGTTTTTAACTTTTTGTAATGAAGACAGTAATAGTGGCTAATATCACATTAGACAATAATTGTACAGATACAGCCTTTCACTTACATACTGTCTGTGACAGACTTAAGAGTGATTGGACTGAGAACACATTACAAGACGTTTCTGATTATTTACCTAATATAGATGCCAATCTCGTGACAAAAATGAGAGACAAACATTTTAAAATCGTAAATGTCACAATATTCAGATTTTAAGATTCGAGAGCTCTACATATATGCAACATTAATTACCTTTTGCTGAACCCTTGTGGGGATTATGAGAAATATACATTTTTTTCTAATGTATATTTATGAATAAATGAAAAGAGAAAAATATTTTTTTTTTAATTAAAAAACCACAAGGTTCCAACGTTTTAGTTACAGGCCTAACACTCTACCGACTGAGCTACAGAGGTTCGTGGCAGAATGAATCCCTATTCTTATGTATAGGTAATTGCAGGCAACAACTTGCACTAAGCGGACACTGGCGTTACATTCAATTTTGGAAAAAACGGTTGAAGAATACATTCGGATTAAGATTTCTTAGTCAATGATCCCGAGTGAATTCGCCTTTTTGGACACATTGCAAAGAAACATTTATTTGTACTTTCAGATGGATTAAGCGAGTGACTGGAGACCTATTTTACAGATTTGGACAACAAAAATTACGGAGAAGAAGGATTGGTCACTTGAAATATATTGTTGATTGTCACAACAGCATTGTTTGTCTGTACCAGAACTTTTTTAAAAACTGTATTCACATTACGTGGGAATCTGCCCTCAAATAACCTTAAGTATGGTTTAAAGCCCATTCAAATAAACAAGCATCAGACTTTCAGATTTTCAAACTACACAGCTTGAAACAGTGTGTGCAATGTAAGCGACGCTTACTAATCCTACTCCGATGTACCGTTCGTGTGATCGAGTCCATCTGTCTACCATCAGGTATGGGAGTCAAACGATGTGTCTCCTGCAATTGTAGGGGTGGATTTGTACACGGTTTCCTCCCAGGTCTCCATCGTAATTTGGCAAGGAACAGAGTGAAGTTTACAATTTGTCTTCCTATAAGTGAAATACCCTTGAGTACGATGTTAAACCCCAATCTTACATACTATTGCAGTAACATTTACTTAAAACAGAGTGCAAAGTGGGCAATCTATCATCATACAAGAGAACAACTTCTGAAATACACTCAGCTGAATTTGACCGAAGCCTGATGACCATCATTAATTTATTCATCACGTTGACATTCCCACCTCCTGTTCTGTACACTAGAGAGCTCTACTATCAAAACCTGAAAATAAATCATACCAATGCCTGTGACGTTGGTTAATACCAATGATACAATTCATCATTGGAGTTTCTAAACACTTCAGCTTTCATCAAATAAATATCGTCCAATAATCGATTTTTTTGAATTGGGGTTTAACACCTTACTTACGGCATCAACAATATTCTAAGAGCAAATAGTACGTGGTATCTAGCACTGTAGCTGCACATAATGTCTCCTAGCACTATATATATTGTTTGGTGTACTATCGTTGTAGCCATTGTCCGATGATGGAGGTTTGATTCCCCAATGGGCTGTCCTATATGAGCGAATCACACGTTGTGGCTCAGGCAATCACCGTTGTGTTTTTTACTAGGTTTCTTCCCGGTTTTCCACCGTAATGAGGCAAGGTGCAGTGTGAGTAGACAGTCGGTCGTCATATAAGTGTAATATCATTGGGTACGACTTTAATCCCCAAATGAAACAGACGAATTGGCTGTCATAAATTCATGTTTCATAAATGTAACACCCCTAGCAATTAATTCTATTTTTTAAATGTGCTCGGCCCCTTAGACTGAAACTGTAACAAAAATTAATTTTATTTAAATTTATGCTTATGACAACACTTATCTGTACTTCTGATTACAAACGATTAAATTTTTAATTTCTTCAAATATGATTGCATAACTTGTAATCAAAACAATATACAATTTTGTTTAATTCAACCCCATGGATCCAAGAAGACGTTTTTAGTTTTAATTACTTTTTATATATCAATCAGTGGCTTTATTTATATCGTGTGCTAGGTCAACTAATTACTGTATATTTGGTTGTAGTTTTGTGTACAAAAGAGCTAAGTTCCTTGTGTGTCATTTTGATTAATAGAAGGTGTAAATTAGCTCCCTGAGTTATTGTCACCAGATCTAGATGGGATGAATTCATATTGCCAAATGTGTAGAATGGTTGAGCAATCCCAGATCTGGCTTATTGTATTGGATTCTAGGAATCCTGGTATCAGGATCCGGGTAGACTGTAAGGGTCGTTTCTGTATGAACAGAAGGCTGTGTAGGTTCCTGAACATCAACATATTAATGAAATGTGGTGTTAAACGCCCAAACAAAATGCCATGGTTACCTGTGACTATGTGATAAATGGTTTAATTGTGTTTTAACCCAAACTAGAATTGTTTATTTAATTATCCAAAATATGTACTCTGACAAAATGAAGCCGAAGATTACCAATAGCAATATTATAGCAAAAAAAAACAATTTCATTAAAAATTGGTATTCATTGGTTCAAAGGAAATAGTCAAATTATCGGAGAAGAGTTTTCTTATGCTCAAATTATAAAACAAATGTTTGAATGTCATTCACTTCCTTTTGTCAGAAAATGGGAAAATATTTAGGACATTATTACTACTGTGGGTTGGAAAGAAACTGAGAAGCATTCTAAGAAGGTGAAACCCTAGCCAAAACATTTTGTGTTGTTAATGAATAACATAGGTGCTGTCATTTGTATTAAGAATTGTAAATTAGTGTCTTTCTGTTAATTCCATCAGCACGTTTCAACATATTGATGAGGGGTTGATAGAAGATTTAATAGCTGTATGTATTATTAAAAAAAACTCAATCTGACCAAAAAATATTAAATACTACAAATTTCAAGGAAAACAAAATCAATTTCAGGAGACAGATTCGTTTCTTTTACAAAATCATTATACAAATTTTGTTTTCGACATTTGAAGGATTATAATTATTTGTGCATGTCTGGGTATGTTAGATGCAGACTTCTATCTACCCCATATTAAGTAAATATAAGTGTGATTTGAAAAAAAATGTAGATTCTGTCAGAAATTTAAATGAGGGTGAGTGTGATTTCACAACGCTTGCAATTGCCTTTTGCACGTTTCTTTATTTATGATCAGAATTTGTTGGACGATTGTCTGAATAATTGGCTTTCCTTTTAACATACATAATCTTTGTAAAATAGAGTAATGTGTAACTCCAAGAAAGGGTAAGCCTGCAGATGGTCATTTTATGTTTCTGTTTTATATTTAGACCAATGAAAGGTTGAACACAATTGTATGGAGAGCTATATATCCTTGTACAATGGAGGCAATGTCTTTTCAAGAAATTCGGTAGGTATTTAGTCAATGGTGAGGTAAGTCATAAAATGCTCAGATTCTTGTCAAAAGTATCACAGATGTTGGTGTTTCAATGATTCAGTTTTGTCATTTCATGACATGGTATATGCAGTTCATACTATAGAACGCTCGCTGTCGCAACTCTGTCGCAGAGAAGTAGTCAAGTAATAACGTGATAATAAAATAACTGGAAAGAAAATCTGGATAAAGCTTTCAGTGTCGGGGTGTGGAAGAAATTAAAAACGAACAAAAAATTGGAAAAAAAAAAATCAGCATTAAAAAAAAGACAGAAACGGTCAAAGATGTTAGTACCAAAGTATATATACATTTTTTTAAACAAACTAATACCGACATGAAAAGGACACATTATAATACCTTTTTTGTTACTCAATTTTCCCACCTGTCAATTGTTGGTGTAATTGTATTTTTAAAAGCAGCTAATCCGTTTTAAGAAATGATGTTATAAATCGACCATTTTTTTGATAGTCCAAAGAGGCTCTATGTGGGTTCCATCATTTATCAGTGATGAGAACGGCCAATATATGTAAATAGTCACTGCTACAGAAGCTTTACAAAAACGGCGTTTAAGCTAAAATTAACTAAATAATATGTTACAATTAGAGAAAATACAAGGATGTCTCCCAGTAAATCGATGCTGTTTAGACAGAGCGGCTGGCTGAATGGAAGCTTCCTTTTGCCGTCGTGTTCTGTGAGCTAAAGGTCAGAAGGAAGCCATTCTGCTTTTTGTATACTGTCGTTGCAATGCATTTTTACCAGTGCCATCGAGGGTGGTTTCTTTCATCCATTCGGGATGGCACGTCGCTATGAACTATGAATTTAACCTGCATTCGAACAAACTTTAATCGTCAAATTCAACCGTAATTTTTAAAATCCGTTTCACAGTTCAAACTTAATTAGCATAGTCGTTAATTATGCATGTAGGCCTATGCATAGATGCACATTTTAAATCGCCACCAAGATAGATCTATAATCTGTAAACCAGTCATAAATCAACCTGGAGTCTTCTATGTGTTGTTTTTAATGTGTGTCTTAACATCAACATTAAAATGCACAGTCTGGGAATCTGGACAAAGACATTAAGAGTACATACTATTTTTAAAACAAAAAATTAATACATTTAGCAAATTTCCAGGTATAGGATTTGACGGACACGGGACTAGGTAGTTTATCATACAAATCTCGCATCCATTCGTGAATTCACCTCTCATGAACTAAATGCCAAATACCGCTTTTTGTCGCATTTGCAGTGGCTTTTCGCAGATCATATTGCAGTACAAGGACCTCGGACGCTGTAAGTTACCGAGATAGATTGAATACTATCTCTTTGGTTTGTGTGAATGGGTGAGCACAAAGAACACACACTATAGTAGGATTAGATATATATAAAAAAAACAAGAAAATACAGGTTTACTAGAAGGCTCGTCAATCACGAGTTCCATCATTTGTTTCACAAACATCAATTCATATGTTTCGCATGTTTCGTCGTATAACCTTAAAATTGGCCCTTAATAAGTAACAAGATAACCGACTTTTGTTTAATGTGGATTAATAAAAAAAAGTGCATAGCTTACATTGGTTTGGCCACGGGGCTAGGAGCAGTATAGGTTTCAAGAATTTTCCCGATGTAATTTTGATAAATACTTCAATGCTTTCGTGAAACTTATAAATTATTATGCATTGAATTGAGTTTAAACAGTCACGGGAACATCCTTGACCCCATTATTCCCAGTAGCACAGGCCTGTATATATTTGTGTCTTTTATTTTATTTTATAGAATACTTGATGTGTAAAAACAATTACAAATTCTCGTTGATAGTTATTCTATGCGGATTGTAGTGTAATGCTATAAACAAGACATTGGCAAAATAATAGTATAACTCGTAAAGCATATATGCTGCCACAAACACGTTAAAATTACAGAAACAACTGTAGCGAATGCAAATAAAAACAAAACGGGAAGCAATAAAAATTATAGTTATCGATCAGAAAATCGGTCATCGCGTTACTCAAATCATCTTGGGCGTTTCCGCTTTTTAATCCTTTTTGAAAATGATTCCGGCATATTTTAATTTTTGTGAATGCCTCTAAAACCCCTTACCTTTTTCACTTTATCGGATTGAACTTGAATGATATTTTATTGGCATTATAAATTGATGGTCCTTTCTTTGTTAGACTAGTGTTGTGTGTCAGCGATGCGGAGTAGTGATAATTTTGTATGCCATCACGTGTGCTGACAATATCTGAATCATGTAAACACGAACATCTGTGATATGATTGAAAGATTTACCAGTATTTTATGCATCTTATCTGATGGCTAAATACTTGTCTAATGCCTTGAAAATGAATTCTCTCCCAATTGTGTCAGATATTTATAGTCCCATACATTCGGGTTCGACTGCTCACTGGCTAAAAATATGAAACTGAAATAACAGATTCGCATCTGCTGGTTTACCCTTCTTGGAGTTACACATTACTCTGTTATTTTGGTTTTGTATTTTTTTTTTTTTTTTTTCCTTTGCAAAATAAAATTTAATAAAACCCCTCCCTCCAAGTTTGCTTCTTTTTTAATTGAACACAGGTTATCTACCCTACTATCAACCACACTTTTCACCCAACATGTCCCGAAGTACTAATCTGACAACCAAGATTTGTTTCTCTTACACAGGGAGTAGACTCTACGAGCCAACACTTTTCTTCACATATGGGAATCGAACCCAGGCTACTTGCATGACAGTCTGACAACCGTACCACTCGACCATTCCCTCTTCCACGTATGTTATGCTTGGAACTTTGTGCTTATCCTGTGAAACAAATAATTTTTGTTTTTCAAAAATGTATCTATAATATATCATGGACAATTCTACAATTTTTTTTTGACGGGGAATCGAACACAGGCTACCATAATGAGAGTCAGACAACGGTACCACTCGGCCATTACCTCTTCCGTAAATATAATGCTTGGAACTAAATGCTAATCATGTGAAACAAATACTAATTTAAGAAAAGGAGATTTCTTATATTCAAATAATGTTGCTGGAAAACACTGCAATTCAACGCACTTTTTTCAAATGCTTTTCAGCCACATGGGGAATCGAACCCAGGATACCTGCATGACAGTCAGACAACTGTACCCCTCGACCATTCCACCCTTCCACAATATTATTCTTGGAACTTTGTGCTTATTCTGTGAAACAAATAATAATTCAAAAAAGGGAGATATCTTTTATTCAAAGTAATAAATTACCCCATTTTTTATTATTGGCTTTTTGGCCGCACGGGGAACTGAACTTAGGCTACCTGCATGACAGTCAGACCACTGTACCCCTCGACCATTCCACAGTTCCACAATATCATTTTTAGAACTTTGTGCTTATCCCGTGAAACAAATACTAATTGAAAAAAAGGAGATTTCTTTTATTCAAAGTAATAAATTACCCCATATTTTATTATTGGCTTTTCGGCTGCATGGGGAATCGAACCCAGCCTACAGCCTACATGTATGACAGTCAGACCACTGTATACCCCTCGACCATTCCACCCTTCCGTAATATTACTCTTGGAACTTTGTGCTTATCCTGTGAAACAAATACTAATTGAAAAAAGGAGATTTCTTTCATTCAAAATAATTAATTACACCATTTTTTATTTTATTTAATGGCCTTTCAGGCTCATGGGGAATCGAACCCAGGCTACCTGCATGACAGTTAGACCACTGTACCCCTCGACCATTCCACCCTTCCATACTAAATGTGATTGGAAATTTGTGCTTATCCTGTGAATCAAATAGATGTAATAATAAAATAATTTAAAAAAAGGACTACTTGAAATTTTTATATCAATAATGTTGCTTAAATGCAATGCACACGGATAAACAGGCAAACAACTTCGCCATTTTTCTAAACTGCTATTTGGCGACATGGGGAATTGAACACAGGCTACCTGCAACTGTTACGGCCTACCGCTCGACATTTAAAAAATCACTACTATATAATATAATGGTCATAGATTACCAGAAGGGGGGATCGAACACAGGCTACCTGCATGACTGTCAGACAACTGAACCGCTCGACCATTGCCATATACCTGCAAGTTGGACCTAAATGCTAAGCCTATAAAACAAATAATTATTTGAAAGAAAAACCAAACACTTTTTGTGTCAATAATGTTGTAATAATACAATGACCAAGGATTAACAGTCAAACCATTTTTTAAATGTTTCAAAGCTGCACAGGGAATCGAACCCAGCTGCTACCTGCATGACAGTCAGGCAACTGTACCATTCGGCAATTACCTCTTCCAAATATCTAATGCCTAGAACTTGGTGCTGATCCTGTGAAACAAATTCATGTAATAATTTAAGAAAAAACAACACTTTTTTTATAGTGTTGCTTTAAAACATGGAGGTAAAGTAGAAGGAGCAATAACTCAGCCACTTCAAAGGGTATAATGATCAGTTCCGTCAAACGCCTCACAGCTTGACTTGATACAGTTGATTGAACACGACTTGCCCTCAATAGCTTAATTCACGCATGTGCATGTCTGGTTTCACGGGATGTCTATTGGCTTTGTGGTAAAGCCGGTTAAGCTCCTGTAGTGTCTGCTTGATTAGGTTTTGAACTCTTATAACAACATGATATCTAGTGTCAAACACACAAAATAATGTATATTTAACAAAAACTATATTATCATATTACAGCAGTTTTTTCTGGACGGCTCTGTGTGCAAATGAAAGGGACGAGACAAGGAATCTTAATATATATTAACTATTATGTACCAACAGACAATTAAAAGAAGAAGTTTGTCTTTCACATATTGTACAAGATTGTCGATGTGGCTGAAAGTCGTGTAGAGAGATGGACAATTTGAAAGTCTTTCGATTTCGCAAGGCATGTTTTTAATGCTCGAGCTTGCATCAGCATTTGTCACAAATACGTGGAGGGTGGATGTCTGGAAAATCTTTCAAAACATCGATTCCAAGTGCTTTCTGGAGATCAGGCTGCCACTTGTATTTATTTGTTGGAAATGTTGGCAGGCTGTCATTATCGCACAGTCCACAGAATAACTGGAGGTTTTGG
>JARFOD010143546.1:0-12950 GCA_031763545.1 Mopalia muscosa
GCCAAATTAAAAAGGGAAAACCACAGTGAAGTTTACGGTGTCCCATGTGATTGAGCCAGCCCATGCCCTTACAGTCCTCCGTTGAGAAAAAAGGCCTTGGGTCTGTTCCGGTCATTTTTGGGTAACAATGTAGGCTAACGGATAAAATATTCAGATCAGTGTGTGTGCATGAACTGTCGATGAGTAGAATTGTTTTTGACAGCTAGCAAAAATACATTTTCTTTTTGTTTTCGGCGAAACATTAGTTTGAAGGAGTTTGTTTTGAAAATACGGCACACAGCGCAAAAAAAGTTAAAATAAAAATTCAGTACATGTTTCTCTAGCCACTTTATACAGTAATAATCCCAGTGAATATAACCGTGTCCCCATGTGATTGAGCCAGCCCATGCTTCTAAAGTGCTGTTCTGATAGAAATGGCCAGGTGGATAAACTTCCCACTTCATAGCCAGAGCAATATTGGTTCACTGGCTTCAAAACAACTACTTCGGAATTGTTTTCTACATTTGTTGATTGATTACATGGTGTTTTACGCAGTGTTAAGGGGTATTTCACTTACATGGGGGCGGTGTATTTCAACAATAATTGATACTAGCATAACCAAGTTGTGAAGCATTTCAATAATGTTGGAAAGTTAATTTTTCTTATCCAGAGGGCTTCTACAAATGAAGATATAAATCTGAACTGCAATGTTTCCAATACAATCCTCACAATTTTATTGTTCAATCGATACAGAATAACAAAAAAGGAAATTAAATTTTTATTTAAACGATATAACCAAAACAAATCGTCTTCAAATTGCCTCATCGAACAATAAGTGTTCTGAGTAAATGTTTACAACACAGCAATTATGTCCAGCTTTCAGAAATCTGAATCAGTTGGAAATTCAATACATTACTCCTTTTCAACCATTTTCTTTGCTGAGGAATCAAAGGATTTAGAGAAAACGCTTTCAATCCTCAGATCGTCTAGACAGTATTATAAAGCGGATGTACATGGTTCTTTCTAGATGAAATCATTTATTATTAATTGATTCAAATATTGGCCTACGTTCACATATACTGTCCATGTACGCCACCTGCAAATGAGCACTCCTTTGGCCTTTCACGTTTCGACCGATAGGATCCAACTATAGCGAAGCACATTTTATTAAAAAATATTCATATGAAAGCCGAAAGATAGCAATTTACCAATAACTGATGACACTCATTTGTAAGAAAGAATATCTTGTGTACATAAAGTGTTTTTAACGCCTGTCTTGGGATTTTCCCTATATTATATAAATATCGCATGATATTAAACCTTATTGATGTTGACCAAAGAGATTATAAGCTCTCCAAAGATATTAAAAGCTGTCCAAAGAGATTATGAGTTCTTCAAGATTTACAAATGGACACTAAACGGTCCTCCAGAAATCACAAACATTTTTGGACAGAATTTAAAGAAAAAAAAAAAAAAAATAGTGCGATTTGCTGTCAAACAAACGAAAACGTCTTATTATCTTTTTGGTTTAAAACCCTATTAATGTTATTTCATTCTTATGACGGTGTGACAACCCACTTGTTGATGGGAACCGCCCTCGACGCCACTAGCAACAACGGACACAAAAACATCCCACACAGAGCAGCTGTTTGTTGATTCAGAATCCCATGTTGCTGCGCTTCTTTAAAAACTGTAAATTTACCCTTAAATACACAAATGAGACTGAAAATATAGTATTCATTAAACGCGAAAAGACTGATGAACTGGATAGAAATATACAGCATTGAAATAAACCCAAAAGGTAACTCATAAAACAAATCAGTGCAAACAATCCAAACCAAAACAATACAGACTAAAGATCAATGACAAGTAATTCTTGTAGTGTGTAAATATTGGATAAGTTTTAATACTCAGTAATCTACTCAGTGACTTGAAGGCTGAAGTCGTCTGTGTATATTCAACTCAGACAATCCTCTAATACTGTGGCGACTTTGAAACGAGTCGAGGGAGACCAGACGTTCTAGTACACACGTGTATAGGAATTATCTCTCTTATTTCTTATAATTCAAATGGGGATTACAGAGAGATTTTCCGTCGCGATTACATTTAACCGTTCAAGAAGAAGTCACTGCTAGCTTCCTTTCAATTTTCCAGTAAACCAAGGGCTAATTTTGTCAATGTAAATCATTGTACTCAGATATATATTTAGTACACAATTGCAAACGGTCGATAAAATCAATAATCCGTTGGCGGCAAACGAGAATTTTAACATTCCCCTGACAACCCTGTCTTTAGAATTTTTTTAATTTATTTCCCATATGCTTCAGGAATGTTTTTGTTTCTAACTACGTTCGGTGCCTAAGGCATTGTTGTAATGATTTCTGTAGCCCTTTGGTAGTTTAGTGGCGTCCTTAGAAATCGATTCAGCCCTTAAACATTGCATAAGGCCTCGAATTGTCAGTGTCTTAAATTACCAGGCTGAGCAAATCATACATATTGTTCATTTATTTGGTCGACCTGTGCTGCCGGAAATAACTTACAGATTTAATGAGGTCTGTCTTAATTTTAAATGGCAGCAATACATCCCACAATTTAATAATAGAAAAATTAAAAAAAGGATAAAAACACACAGTTTAGTCCAATAATTTGTGTCCAGTTTATTTATTTACACAGCCTGGATGGCTATTTGCATAATCAAATTTATTACGAAATAAAGTAGTAATTGCAAGATGCATATAATAATCCCTACCCAGAATAAACCCCGATTGAAAATATGTCATGCGACATTCGATCCTAACTTACAATCGGTCCTAGTTTTAAGTCTTCACAGAAAGCCGGATAATGCCCCGTTCTCATGAAAATCTATTTTTATAAAAAAAAAAATGAAGCAATAACTTTGAAAGTGGTTCTGCTCTGTGTACTGGTTTGAGAACGACGTTTGGTAGTGTTCAAAAGGTGTGGTGGGATCATGGATAGCAATAATTGTTTGATTGGAGTTTAACGCCATACTTACTGCTATTTCGCCCACATGACTGCGTGTCAACCTAATTGGTGAAACAAAAAAACCATGGACGACACTGACAACAAATAAAGACAGGAAAACACAGGACAATCACAGGACGCAATACAACGACATTACAGACAGATCAGCTTCATATCGTCATTTAGTTTCTAGAATACCAGGACACCATGGAATTCAATATATGTAACTACTCTAGTTAGCACCGATGTCCTGTGTAAAGACAGAGCCGACCAACACAATTCGAGAAGCTCCTTCCCCCCAATTCTAAATATTTAGACTGTTTGTTTACCGTGGTATAAGGATTTTAAAAAACTCATAAACTTGAGGTAAAATATCAGACAAGCGTAGGTTTATAAAACACCTAATTTAAAAACTAATCAGAATATAATAATAATACTTGAAGCCCAAAGTCATGTAGACAAATGGTGCACAGGCGGCTTCGGAAGACTGTATTGCTGTTCACATCGAACATGTCAGTGACATCATTTGATGTTTGACGTACAGTAAACCACTCCTAGATTCGTTCTAGTCCAAGCATACACGAAAAGTTAAAAAGATGCGAATTGTCATTTCCAGTTCAACGGCTGCACCAACATCAGCACAGAATACGGCTCTACAAGATCGGTATTCATAACAGAGGGACACAGTTTGAGAAAAGGTACCCGGAAGTCAACTAGAAAGAAACGAGACTTACATGCCCTATACTTTGATTGATCGGATTGGTTTGATAGTATGCCACTGGGAAATTCCATCTATTGTGAAACTGTCAATACCAGTTCAAAGATATAGTGATTGTCCTTTTTTTAAAGAACCTTACCTCAATATGACATTCAACCCACGGAGAATTCAACTCACAATTATCTCCCAATGTCAAGGCATGACTTGTGTCTTTAGACACGTCAGCCTTCCGCGAATATTGCATCAATGGTAAGATAGGGTTAACCGATAAGATTCAGTCTGTAATATTTTGTTATTATATGAGATATGAAATAAAAAATTTGGTAAAAATCCAATTTTGTGTAAATCCCAATTGGATTGGTGGCATTACATTGACAATCTCAATGCTGATATAGTCAATCACATATCGCAGCAAGGGAATTTCTTGAGAAAGAGAAAAGCCAAAATTGTGTACAATGCGTAACTAGAATTTTAACGGAATATCAGCATTCATTTGATTTATGTCAAAATGTCGGATCTACTTTTATGAGCCTTATGAAATATTTTGCTGTAGCTTTTTTATACCTTTGATTTAAAATAGCCTCAATTTCTGGCTTGATTATTGTGAGTTTCTGAGTATGGGTAAATTTGACATGTGCACGAAACCATAAAATATCGATTCTCATATGAATTGTATACAATCTAAATAATGCCAGTGTTATACACAAACTAATTCATTCACAGTCGAAAACAAATTAACATGGACAATATCGCTATTCTGGTTATGAAATAATAATTGGAAGACATATATGAGAACAAGAACTAAGCTGAAACCCATTATATACTTATAAGTATGACTGCAGCTGGGAAATGTACATACAAGAGAACTCTTGGTTATACTTGTGACATAGTTGAACATGGATTCGGGTACTTTAATAAACTATTAATTCGCCGGGTTACTCCGTCCGATACACAGTAAATCGTTTGTTGCTGGGGGTGTTGGTAACCATGTGCCCACTCACAACGACTACATGACAGCGGTGGAAATGTTGATCAATCCATGAATACACGACCTCATGTGGACTATTTTGATTTTATCTCCATGGTTAGTGTGCATATCATGGTTATAATGTGTTTTATACAATTAAATGACTGATTCAAGAGAAAGGTTTTAGAAAACATGTAATTCATCATTTCTAACACACAAGGATGTGGTTCTTTAATTATCCGCTAGTTGTAAACTGTACAAAACTGGGTGGTCTGTTCACACACCATATTTGTACGCGTTTTGACTCACAACACTTAAGTTATTTTAAAGATGCAGCGATCTTTGCAGTTTGTTAGTTCATTGCCAACTCAAACTTAAACTGACAAGCTCTGGTAAAAACGTATTTTTCAGAAATCGTTTGCGATTATTGTTACATTATTGTTAAATGATAACATAGTCATTTCCAATAATCAACATATTATTGACTTCATTAAACAGATGCATTTATTTAGGTGTTGCGTCAACATATCTAATTGTCCAATACAGCTATACAGTTTTTGAATCTAAGTGTGACCACATCCGTCAAACAATTCTAACTGTTGCGTAGATATGAACGAATTAATGACACACCAGCCAGAGGACATGGGGCCAGCTTCAAAGAGCGATCTTTTTTTGCTGGTCGTCATAGTAATTACGCTTTACGTATATAAACTGGTGTGTGTTTGTGCACTGGTGTTGTTGTCAGTAAGGTTCGGTTTGATTACAACCAAGCTTTGTCTTTTTTGTTCCAGAGAAAAAGAGTATACTAGCTAGACTTCAAATAATAATATACCCGCATAAAATCATTCTCCCGGTACGTTTACCATATTCATGACCGACAGACAAAAGAAAATTTCTACACTATGCCAGCAAGAGTAACTGCCAGTCCGAAATATAACATCGATTGTCTGCCGGAACAGAGTATGATGATAAAAATCACATCAACCAACTGTCTGTTCCCGACATCTTTGGTAAATCAAATTAAGGTTAACGGATAAAATATTCAGCTCAGAGTATGTGAATGAACGGTCGATGTGTAGAATTAGTTCTGCCAGGTAGAAAAACGGCATTTTCTTTTCGGTTTGGGCAAGACACATTAGTTTGAAGGAACGTATTTTTAAAATACGGTACAGAGCGCAAATACGTAAAATTCAGTGCACGTTTATCAAGCCAAATTAAAAAGGGAAAACCACAGTGAAGTTTACGGTGTCCCATGTGATTGAGCCAGCCCATGCCCTTACAGTCCCCCATCGAGAAAAATGGCCTTGTGTCTGTTCCGGTCATTTTTGGGTAACAATGAAGGCTAACGGATAAAATATTCAGATCAGTGTGTGCATGAACTGTCGATGAGTAGAATTGTTTTTGACAGCTAGCAAAAATACATTTTCTTTTCGTTTTGGGCGAAACATTAGTTTGAAGGAGTTTATTTTGAAAATGCGGTAGGCTACACAGCGCAAATACGTAAAATAAAAATTCAGTGCACGTTTTTCTGGCCAGTTTACACAGTGATAATCCCAGTGAATATAACCGTGTCCCCATGTGATTTAGCGAGTCCATGCTTCTAAAGTGCTGTTCTGGTAGAAATGGTATGGTGGATAAACTTTCCACTTCATAGCCAGAGCAATATCGGTCCACTGGCTTCAAAACAACTACTTTAGAATTATTTTCACAAATGTTGATTGGTTGATTGATTGATGTTTTACGCCGTGCGTAAGAGTATTCCGCTCCTAACGGCGGTGTATTCCAACAATAAGAGACACTGGCACAACCAAGGTTTGAACGATTTCAATAATGTTGGAAAGTTAATTTTCCTCGAGTGTAAGTAAAGACAGCATTGTCACTCTTCAAACAAACTACCCTTACCCTAGGGCTTCTACAAATGTAGATATAAATCTGAACTGCAATGTTTCCAATACAGTCCTCCAAATTGTTATCCATATTCAATCGATACAGAATACCAAAAAAGGAAATTTATTTTTTTTTTAAACGATATCACCAAAACAGAAGATCGTCTTCCAGTTGCTCCACCGATCCCAGAGCGCCAGTACAACAGAAATCTCCGTCAAACAGCCGTACATAAAAACGAATTTATTTTATACCTACTGGTATATGATGGATAAGATGAAGTCTGATTTTTTCAAACAATAAGTGTCTGAGTAAATGTTTACAACACAGCAATCATGCCCAATTTTCAGAAATCTGAAACCAGGGTAATTTTTCTACACAAGAATCGGGTTGGAAATACAATACATTAACCCTTTTCACCCATTTTTTTGCTGAGGAATAAAAGGATACAGAGAAAACAATTTCAATCCCCAGATCGTCTAGACATAAAGCGGATTGATCTTTCTCGATGAAATCCTTTATTATTAATGAACTTAAATATTGGCCTACGTTCACTTATACTGTCCCTGTACGCCACCTGCAGATGGTAAATCCTCTGGCCTTTCAGGTGAAAAGTTTCGACCGATAGAATCCAACCATAGCGAAGCACATTTTATTAAACAAAAATTCATATGAAAGCCGAAAGATAGCGATTTACCAATAACTAATGACACTCACTTGTAAGAAAGAATACCTTGTGTTCATAAAGTGTTTTTAACGCCTGTCTTGTGATTTTTCCCTATATTATATAAATATCTCATGATATTAAACCTAATTGTTGTTGATCGAAGAGATTATAAGCTATCCAAATTGATTATGAGCTCTCCAAGATCTACAAATGGACACTAAACGCTCCTCCAGAAATCACAAACATTTTTGGACAGAATTTCAACAAACAAAATAGTGCGATTTGCTGTCAAACAAACGAAAACGTCTTATTATGATTTTGGTTTAAAACCCTATTAATGTTATTTCATTCTTATAACGTTGTGACAACCCACTTGGTGATGGGAACCGCGCTCGACGCCACTAGCAACAAAGGACACAAAAACATCCCACACAGAACAGCTGTTTGTTGATTTAGACTCCCACGTTACTGCACTCCTTTGAAAACTGTAAATTTACCCGTAAATCCACAAATGAGACTGAAAATGTAGTATTCCTTAAATGCAAAGAGACTGGTGTATTGGATAGAAATATATATCATTGAACTGAACCTAAGAGGTAACACATAAAACAAATCAGTGCAAACAATCCTAACCAAAACAATACAGACTACAGATCAATGCCAAGTACTTCATGTAGTGGGTAAATATTTGATAAGTTTTAATACCCAGTAATCTACTCAGTGAATGGAAGGCTGAACTCGTCTGTCTATATTTAACTTAGACAATCCTCTAATACTGTGGTGACTTTGAAACCACTCGAGGGAGACCCAGACGTTCTAGTACACACGTGTATAGGAATTATCTCTCTTATTTTTTATAAACCAAATGGGGATTACAGAGAGATTTTCTTTCGTGATAACATTTAACCGTTCAAGAAGAAGTCACTGCTAGTTTCCTGTAAATTGTCCAGTAAACCAGGGCTACTTTTGTCAAAGTAAATCATCGTACTGAGATACATTTAGTACACAATTGCAAATGGTCGATAAAATCAATCCGTTGGCGACGAACGAGAAGTTTAACATACCCCTCGGAACCCTGTCTTTTATTTAGTTTTAATGAAAATAAAGCTTTGAAACCACTCGAGAGAGACCAGACGTTCTCGTACAAACACGTCTCTTATCGCGTATATACAAACCAATGGTGGGTTACAGATAGCTTTTTACTCCTGATAAAACCAAGCCGTTCAGAAAGAACTCACTGGTAGTTTTCTGTCAATCTCCTAACAATCAAGGGCCTAATTGTGTCAACATTAATCCTCATACTCAGGTATATTTAGTACAAAGTTGCAAATAGTCGATAAAATCAATAATCCGTTGGGGGCGAGTTAAATATTTAACACACCCCTGACATGATTGTCTTTAATTTCGTTTAGATGAAAATAAAACCATGCTGTGACCAGGAGGTAGTTGAGAAATGGTTTAATTATTTCCCTTTCGATTCAGGATTTTTTTTGTTTCTGTCTACATTCTGTGCCTCAGGCATTGTTGTAATGGTTTCTGTAGCCCTTTGGTAGTTAATTGGCGTCTTAAGGAATCTATAAGGTATGTAAACGTCGATTAGGCTTCTAGTATTCTGTGCTTTAAATTACCAGACCGAGCAAACCATACATACTCATTACGTCCAACCATCTTAAAATGTCTGAATCCGTATCGACATTTAAATTATTGGCGACTTCTTCTAAATTTCGCTTTATGCGTTTATCGGCTAGAAATAAATATACATCAAGTCAGAATAGAACTCGTTTCTTATTATTTCTAATTGTTTGTTTGGTCGGATTTCAACATCGTGAGTGAGGATATTTCACACAATTAAGGTGATTAAAGACCAAATATACTGAGAGTTAATCTTGATGCCATATTCCATGTATTTCTTATTTAGATACATTATCAGCCATCCAGGCCGATTTTGCGCTAGCAAATGTCGTTACCGGTTTAAAGTTAGGTTGTGATTTAATTTAACTAAAGATTTCTAGAGGGTAGAACATTGATCTAATTTAATCAGTCATGAAACCTGATGCGCCATTTAAGAAGTGTCATTTCCGATCAAAGCTGTTCATGTTAGAAATGTGTTTATTTCCCACAGAGATACAGGACGGGATGTTTCAAAACCAAATTAAGTTGTCAGCCCTTGAAAAAACGTACACACTATGCTTAAATCATTTTACATTAAAATAACATCTTGCTTAAAGCATTTTACTAAACAATGTAATCAACTACACGTCGTCTTAAGGTTACAAATCGGAACAGCTGCTCTTAGTTTGTTGTTTATCTGCCGTGTTTGTGTTGTCCGTTTAAAAAAAAAACCAAAATGCGATAACCAACCAATATTTCTAAAAAAAACATGCGTTTGTATCTGTTATATTTATTTAATTTAAAAAAAAAAGAGAGCTGACCAGGTTAAGGCCAGTGCAACAAATGTGTAACAGTTGTTTATATCTATCACCTTTTCGGGTTTCTAAGTTTACACCAATGAACTGAACGATTATAGCTATATAAACGTCCGAGGAAAGCATGAGTAAAGCCGTCAATTTATGTTGTAACTTTGTTTAATTCTAACGTGTCTTACGATTTTTAAAATTCTGGTATATTTCTCATTTCGGATGGTAACTAATTCGACGAGTATCAAGGCGTACTTACACAAATGATCCAAGTCTATATAATCATAGCATTATATTATTTAGATTTATTATTGTATTGATTGATTTATTTCCTAAGTATTGATCTGATTCGTGAAGACCCTGAAACTTTCGTACACAGATCTTTGACAATGCAGACACTACATGAAATCCCAGGAGCAAATTCTGATGATAAGAACATGTCACTTAGAAATGTCAATCCCATTTGATTAACCAAAAGCCCAATTCAGAATTTAACACAAAAGCTTTATTTTAAAGGTAGAGACGTTTTCTGCTCTATGGGTGGTCATTTTGACTGGACAGGTTGTGAATAGCAGACTGCTCGAAAAGATTTTCGATAACATAACAGGTCAAGTTGAAATACACGTTAATCGGTCTTGATGTCTAGCCATCCGGGCATGTGCCACAGTAGATAAATCTATCTTTATAACACGGTATAAAATACAGGAGATCGCCTTGACATTTTAAGCTTACTCTGATTGGTCGGAAAATAAAAATTGGACTTACACTATGCATACAAGAAATTGAGTTAGGTTGATTTCAAGAAATTTCATCCCGCCAAGCCTTTCTGACAGAACAGTTCTGTTGTTGGTTCGTTTATATACAGTTCAACTATCTATTTCTCAGTAGGACATAGGTAGAAAACCTAAATATACTCAAACAGTAAAAACACGAAGACGACGCAAAAATACTGAAGTCTTGAATGTCCAAAACAAAAAATAAACAAAGCCATATAATGTAATACCAAATGATAAAATACAAGTTTACACTTCGTGTACAGTACATATTGTGGAGATTGTGGTACACAGTATGTAGACTAGTACACAGTCAATGGTTGTACACACGGAGAGGAATAGTTTATGAGCAGTACCCATGAGCTACATATATACTCAGTCAAAAAAAAACTTCACACTCATAAATTTCTATATATTTTCTTGACATTTAATACAAGATATATTATTATTATTATTAGAGGTAAATGCGTTGTCAAATACATCAGGACACACAGCAACTCCAAGGCGCACAAGCATGCAGTTCGTGCGAGCATACATCAAGGATAAAGCATGTTTCCTCGTCACGTCCAATTGAGCCCACGTTAGCACAGTAGAGTGACATATCAGGAAAACAAGTTCTTACAGTAATTTATTCGTTGATTTGCAATACCACGACTGTTTAACGTGAAAGTGCCATTGACACGCCGGTCACTGACAATGCCAGGGTTATGGGATGTAGTCGACAGACTATCCATGATCTTCGGACACTTCTCCAACAAACTGGCATCTCAGCAGACCGACCTCGTTCGGGTAGACCACGTGTGACGACACATGCAGAAGACCGAAAAATCGTATTACGTAATTTGCGTGATTGATTTCTCACCGCAACATCCACTAGGTTTAGAGGTCGTGTGACTGCCCAAATCATACGTAATCGCCTGCACATTGCTCGTCTCCATGCACGCCGGGCATATCATTGACCAATTTTAACCCAGTTACACCGATATCAACGGCTTCTCTGGGCACAACGACATCTGAGATTGACTCAGCGTGATTGGAATAGGATCGCTTTTAGTCACGAATCCAGATTCACTTTGCACTTCGCTGATGGGAAAGTTAGAGTTTGGAGGAGGCGCGGTGGACGGAACGCCCAGTGTTGTGTGCAGGAAGTGGACCGTTTTGGGGGGCGGCAGTGTAATGGTTTGGGGTGCCTTTAATGGTCCTGCCCGTTAACGACTGATGGTTGTTCAAGGAAACCTTACTGCTCTAGGATACAGAGATCAAGTGCTCAGCCCAGAGCTTTTGCCATTCATGGCTGCTCATGGCCCGGGTCTGACATTCCAACACGATAATGCAAGACCTCATACAGCCAATTTACCGCAGACTTTTCTTATAAATGCTGGCATCAATGTCATGGAGTGGCCCTCAAGGTCTCCCGACCTTAATCCCATAGAATATGTATGGGATGTGTTGGGCAGAAGACTGCGTCAAGTAAGAAACCCTCCGAAGAATTTGCAGGGACTTGGTGCCATGTTGGTTCAATTATGGCGACGCTTCCCCCAAGCTATGTTCAGGCGCATCATTCAATCCACAAGGAGACGTTGCGTCGCAGTTGTGAACGCTCGTGGAGCATTTCCGATGGACCTTTCATTATGAACATGATTTTTATGGTACACCGTCCTTAATGGGTACAACATGGAATTTAATCATTATTTAAACCCACTTTTCTTGTATGTTCAACTTATCGACATTCACACGAGTGTGAAGTTTCTTTTTTGATTGTTTAGACAAAAAGACCTCGCAGGGTGTACATATTCTCAAGAAAGCTAAAACTCTGAGGCAGCGCTTATTCTCTAGACAACAAAAAAATCATAAAAAAGGATTTTTGGATAGTGACAGTATCGTTTAATGGTCTTCTTTTTTTGTTTGTACATAATCACCTCTCTCAAAGTCAGATGTGACGATTGATACGTGCGCAAATACATTACCCATCGTGGACAGTACAAATTCTCTTGATAGCTAAACTTTGGCTATAGTAAAAATGTTCTAAACGACTAGATTATTAACAGTACTCATTCACTAGAAAAAATGGGGAAAATACTCTATGGCGTGGTACAAATCTCCAGACGTTAACTACGAATATCTTATTGAGAGCAAAATCAATATTCATTTCCTGGTTAATTCGGACCCAGCAGATTTCTTCATTATCTTTTCAAATCTTTAATTAAATTTCTTGGTACGCGTAAGTAGTGTACCTCCGAAATTTAATATTTGCCATTTTGGCATTTCATGTTATTCCTGTAATAAATGGTTTCCAAACGAACAGTTCACACCATTTTCCCCAGTTGCTGATGGAAAGCCAAGTAGAATAAGAAAACAAGCAAAGTTCAAGAATCCTAGACTATATTGGATGCTTTATAAGGCCATATATGTTCGTTACCTACTCGAGAAGGAGTAGTCTTGTAAACATACAGGTTGATGACTTTTATGAATATGTGGACCAGAACCGTTTAAACTATTGGCTTCCCCAAGATAGAGGCATAATTGTTGCAAGTTGTTCTCTATCTCAACAAACAACGAATGT
>JARFOD010143557.1:0-12950 GCA_031763545.1 Mopalia muscosa
CTCTTTTCTCGCCTCTTACGATCGACCGAGGAAGCCAAGGGAGTATTCTGCAGGGCCATGGCCCACCCGCTCACTCAAACCCTGACGAAATAACAAGTTATGGAGGGGAATGATAAAAGTTGCATCAAGAGAGGGTGAATATACATGTTGACACCTCAAACTAAATCAAAGTTCAGTTTTAGTTGACAAATATTAAATATTTTATTGAAAATTCAACTCCATTCAAATCTTTAAGTTAAAATATAATGTATTTTTATAAGGCTGTTAAATCATAACTTTATTAATTTTTTGTAAATCAAAAATTCAATTGTCAAAAAGGTACATGTGCTCGGGAAAATATCTTGGACATTTATCTCCAATATCTAAGCAGTTTTCCATTTCTTTGCTTCAATATCTTTTTTTCATTTTGAAAAAATATGCTCATACAAATCCCAGCCTCATCACCTTCCCCTGAAATCTAACAACATTGTTGTTCCTGAAAAAGTCAAAGAGCAAAACTTATGATGTTTATCACCATTTTGGTGCAATACATTATACATAACGTTATGTCGACCATATTGTGTTGTGTAATACAACCACATCTATGGTATTAACAGTGATTTTTTAAGTTAATATCAAAACCCTGGCCCTTGTAATAAGTCTTGTACTTAATGTGACTTTGTACAATAAACAAGTTTAAACCAAAACCCTAGCCCTAGAGGTGAGAAGGATGTCGAGAAAGGAAGTTTAGGTATACTCTGTGATTAATGTAGAGATCATACATTATAGACACCTCTGCCACAGAAAACTATCAATTTTATTAACAGCTTCTTTCTTTATTAAATTTGCAAAATTGTGCTTTTATTAGCTCATCATGTCATCAGTCACATTAATACTAATAAGTCATTCACTTGTTTGTTGGTTTGATTGGGGTTTTACGTCGTGCTCAAAGGTATTTCTCTTATTAAACGACCAATTATCCACTGCACACTGTACCTTGCCTTATTATGGTGGAAAAATTGGGAGAAACCTCGTAAAAACCACCAATGGGATTACCAGAGCCACAACATGTGATTCCCGCATACACCTTAAGTAAGTCATGTGAGTAATCATTTTAAATTGTGTATACGCAGTGCATTGTTATTGGGTTTATATCTGATTTTTAGTACTACATATAAAAAAAAACAATGGGAATTTTTACTGGCTAAACCTTTAAACGAGGAAAGGCAATCTACATGTTCATCAACACACAATCTCATGCTAGCTGCACTTTACAATTGCATATATGTAAATTCTGTACTTTTACACTCGTTAATTCAACTCTGATCATGCTGGTGAAGAAATCATCCTATCACTTAACACATAATCCATTAGTTCCACTGATGATTTTAAAAAAGTACACGAGTATCAGTAGTGCTACTCATTTTGATTAATATTTGGGCTTTATTTGGGCTTTATTTGGGATTTATTTTGCTGGATTATTTGATTGATAGATTGATTGGTGCTTTACGCCGTGCTTACAGGTATTTCGCGTATATGACGGTGGTGTATTCCAACAATAATTGGCACTACATGTAGCACAACCAAGATCGGAAGTGTTTCCATAATGTTGGAAAGTTAATCTTCCTCCAGTGCAGACTAAAGACAGTATTGCTACTCTTCAAACAAACTGTCCTTAGCCAGAGGCCCAATCATCAGGGTTGTGCCACATGTACAAGTGTACTATGTTAAACCCATACATGCAGAAAGTCAAATCTTTTTTCTGGTATTCCATAATTGCTGGAAGTACCTATCAATGTAAGGAAACTAAAAAAACCTAACATTAAATATGAAAATCATGTACATGATTGTAACATGTATGATAAATAGCTGGCCATGTCATTAGCATCTAGGAACGAATTAACTGTCATACAACGAAAACATGACATTATTATTTTTTTCAACACACCTGCATAATCCAAGGATTCAGGAATTAAATTATTCACATTGCATAAGTACATGTAACAATGTGTAAAGTATTGGATGACAGATCCGCTAAGTTGACTAACACATTGGATATGATGCAGAGAGACTAGGACAAGATTATACATTAACCTGATAGCTTTAAAATCGTCATATTAGATGTATGCCAGACAGATAATATGTGAAACCCTGACCAGAACATGTTATGGGTCAGCTCAGATGTACTTACTCTTTCAACCTGAGGGCTCTATCATCTGCTTTAGCCACTGGTTGGCTAATTAAAATTCATTACTGTGCATTCATGAAAAATAAATCAAAATTTGCTTTATAATACAAACTTCGTTGATGATTGAATTGGCAAAATTTGTCAAAATAAATAGCAAAATGCAAATTAGGCAAAACAGCAAACTACCCGGCTGAACCTATTAATCAGTCCTCCTAAAATAAGTTTGCATAACCATGGGGAGATTGCGTTCAGTCTGCTCGCCCCTAACAGCACAGGCCTGACCTTTCTGGTTCTATCATGAAAAGAACCTTTGATGCATGCAAATTTGCCTTTCCAGTCCGAAATTAAAATATAGCTGCATCCAAGTTACAGAAACACAAAAAAAAAAAAACTCCAAAAGTATCATTTTTTTAACAAGCTCCTTCACCAATATCCTCATAAAAGGGCTTTTCCTCCTTTTTCTATCAAGGGCCAAAAAGTAAAAGTTAATTACCACCATATTGATGCTATAAGCTTATGCAATGTATGCCATATTTTTGTGAAACTTCGGCCACATCTATGATTGATTACCTTACAGAAATGCAATCCCATCCATCATCTTAGCATTCTATTAAACAGAAGGAAGCTTCATACCAAATGAGGAGTTAATCCATTAATTGGTTTTCACAAACATTTGTGACAGACAGACAGACGGATGATGAGTAGCATTTTGCCATTTTGAAGTTATTATTTGTACATCTGAGTCTTACCAGTGTGTTGGTCATTACACGGATCATAATTTCTGATAATGAGGTATGTGAGTACAATATATATATGTAGGTTATTTATACTCACATCCTGGATGGTAGGGGCTATACTGTGAATTTATGATACAGCTACAGAGGACAATATGTTCCATTTAACTCTAAATAGGAAGTGAAACTACCATCAATGAGCAGGGATCAGCTTACTAGTGTACATGTAGTACATAGAACAGAATGGAGATATATCTGTACCTTTATACACTGCACAAGTATATTACCAAAGAATATGACAATTAATATTATACATGTATCTTAACTCTTTGAATCCGGAATATGTTTTTCACATGTGGATCTATTAAGACAGAATATCCATGTAGAAAATGTCAACAAAAATTACGTTTTAAAGTAATATGGTCATAACTTTTAAAAAGAGTCCTAGGTATAGAAAAGTATATATTTCTTCCTTCTCTCTAAATACTTTCTCTATCTAAAAAGGCTAAAATATCGCCGCTGTCAGCGGATTGCCGGATGCAAAGGGTTAACAGAAATTCCCATCATTTCATCAGGATTATTTCCCCTTGTTACAGCAGAGGGAAATTTTTTTTCGCTTATTTGTCTGAATGTATTTTATTTATTTAAGGGTGTGGCAGCCCGATGGGTGCAGGAAATGTCCTCCCCCTTTCCCCACCACTGTCAGCACTGTTCCTTGTTTAAATATGATGTGAAACCAATATCTAAAAAAACAGCCTGTGATTGCTGGAGCCACATTGTGTGACTCCATGATATTATCACATATATACCTGTTGATCCACAGGTGGTCTCGCACCCATGGGCTGTACATCTTAGTAGGATTGGTAAGCAGGGGCCACTTTCACAAAATATATTGTACGATATTTTTACGCTATAGTTTAACATGACATAATTTTATTGTACGATATTTATTTGTCATTCAACGTTTTGTGAAAGTGGCCCACGATTTGCTAATGACTTGAACCATGTCCACAGGCAATGCTGGTATATGGCAGGAATAACCACCTGTTAAATACTGGGTGTGACTGGAAGAGCATGTTATGTTAACTGAAAGATAGAACTCAGTAAAGTGGGGTGCGGTGTTATGTGCTGCGCTGTGGGCTAGTTTGTAAACATATGCACTGACTGCATTCATTACTTAGTATGCATCTATTTGATTAAAAGTGATTTTCGTCTCTTAAGAAAGTGAATATTATAAACAGTTTTTTTTTCTTTACTTTAGTATTGTATTTTCAATTTTTGCCAAAAACTTTTATTTTTTAACACTTTTTTTTTATTTTGCCTACTTCAAATTTAGTGGAAAACTTGAAAAGAAACTTCAAAGTCTGTAAAAAGTGTTCTGTAGTAGCCGGAGCAGGGCTGGAAATGTTTGCATATCAACTGAGCATGGACAGGTAAAATATTATTGGGATAGGTGAGGTAAGTGTGTATCAATTCACCTGAGAATGTACATGTAGTAGGTGGAAATCTTAGCCTTACAAATAATTAATTACAATCATCACATGTAAAATTAGGCTGTTTGTCAATTTGTTTAATTGTTGGGGTTTAACGACGTACTTTAAGATTATGCTATTGAACTCACATGAAGGTGTGCCAGCCCAATGGGTAAATAAAAATGCCCCTGGCAACAAACAACAATACAGGACCCAATGCATAGACATCACAAACAAAGCCCCTTCAGACTGACCATCTGAGAAACCAGGGGTAAACAATATTGTTTGTTTGATTGGTGTTATATGACGACGGATTGTCCACTTCACACTCTAGACAGCCTTATTTCGGTGGAAAACTGTGAGGAAACCTCGTAAAAACCACCCCCGCGAATGCCAGAGCCACAACATGCGACTCGCTCATATACCTGATGGTCGAAAGGCGGACTCAAACCCGCGAACGGTAAATCAAAGCATGTTCAGTTCAGGAAGCGCACTCGCTGCCACCAAGCCACAGACGTGGGCCAGAGGTTAACAGGAAGAAAGACTGCATTCAAATCACAATTTGTTTGTTTGTGCGATTGGGGTTTTACACTGTACTGAAGGTTATTTCACTCACATGAGTGTGTGCCAGCCCAATGAGTAAAGGAAACCACCTCTTGACACCACTGGTACCAAACAAAGACATCATAGGACAAATACAGGGCACTCACCATCATGGGACGATACAGACATCACGGGATGATACAGACATCACGGGACCATACAGACATCACTGGACCATACAGACATCATAAACATATAGGTTTCAAATCATGTTCATCTTTAGTTTAGAAAGTCAAATAAAGATAACTGAAAAACATGTTATACATGTAGTTAGTTGTGATACAGCTAAATTTTTAACAAATAATCACATGCACTGATATTCTCACAATTGGGTTGGAATGTTCACACACTCATGTATGTAATTCAAGGGCTAGATTTACAAACTATCAAATGAAGTTTGTGTTTATTTTTTAAAATCCTAAGCCTACTTAAAATCAAATAAGGGCCCAAGTAAAAGTCTAAAATTTAACACTATTCACAAACAGAGCTGACTGAAGTACAGTATCATACTTGTTAATACATGTATAATCATACATAGATTGATCAGAATATACATGTAACATATCATAATTCATCATATTTTACAACCCTTGTAGTTTACAGAGTAACCGATACATTCAGTAAACCATGCCTATCTACTTAAAATATATGTATGGTGAATAAACGAAATCAAAATCAAGAACTGGGGTAAATAATTATGACAAATTGACAATACAGCCGGTAGTGTTGACCCTGTAACCCAAAGTTTACAGGTTCAAGTCCCAGTGGAGGGTAGCAATTTTTTTACTCTTCAATTAATCAAAATATACACGTTTGATAAGAATATATATCTCTCTGTATGAACTCAGCAGGTTAGAGCACTAGGCCAGCTACTAAGCAAGAAGCTAATTTTAAATCCAGGTAGGTGTTTTTAAATTTGTTTCTCTTTATCAAAAATATTTTAAAAAACATATTCGAGTTTTGGAACAAATATTATATCAAAAGCAATGCTGTATCTTTTGAGAGTAATGAGATGAAAATATGAATTTTTTTTTCAACAATACCAAAATCCTGATGTATATAAACTGGGAGCCTCCGCTGGTGTAGACTATTTGTTGACAGGTTGATTTGGAAATAAGGGAGCGATCTAGTGGATCTAGTGGAAAACATTTGACTTCCTGTTTCTTTGTGCATATACTATCTACCTAGAATGCATGCTTTAATCGTGACCAAATGCATGACTATGAACTACATGTTCAGCTGTATGAATGCTATTCAAACATAACATCTTTTCAAGGAGTTAAAATAGGGTTGACAAATAGTTAATACCCTCGGGCATTATGCACGATATATAACACCTGTCCTGATAATGGTTACCTGTTTACTGTACAGGTATGGTTACTGTCCAATCAACTCCATTATGGTTACCAGTATGATACTTTTGTTTAAGTACAACACTTGTATTATGAATCATTTGTTACTACACCTGTACTATGAACCATTTGTTACTACACCTGTATTATGAATCATTTGTTACTACACCTGTATCATGAAATATTTGTTACTACACCTGTATTATGAATAATTTGTTACTACACATGCACTATGAATCATTTGTTACTACACCTGTACTATGAATCATTTGTTACAACACCTGTACTATGAATTATTTGTTACTACACCTGTACTATGAACCATTTGTTACTACACCTGTATTATGAATCATTTGTTACTACACCTGTATTATGAATCATTTGTTACTACCCCTGTATTATGAATCATTTGTTACTACATCTGTACTATGAATCATTTGTTACTACACCTGTACTATGAAACATTTGTTACTACACCTGTACTATGAATCATTTGTTACTACACTTGTATTATGAATCATTTGTTACTACACCTGTACTATGAATCATTTGTTACTACACCTGTATTATGAATCATTTGTTACTACACCTTTACTATGAATCATCTGTTACTACACCTGTATTATGAATTATTTGTTACTACACCTGTACTATGAATCTTTTGTTACTACACCTGTATTATGAATCATTGGTAACTACACCTGTACTATGAATCATTTGTTACTACACCTGTACTATGAATTATTTGTTACTACACCTGTACTATGAATTATTTGTTACTACACCTGTACTATGAATTATTTGTTACTACACCTGTATTATGAATCATTTGTTACAACACCTGTATTATGAATTATTTGTTACTACACCTGTACTATGAATCATTTGTTACTACACCTGTATTATGAATTATTTGTTACTACACCTGTACTATGAATCATTTGTTACTACACTTGTACCATGAATCATTTGTTACAAAGAAATTACACCTTTGTGTTCTGCGCCACGCTTTCAGCGCATAGTGTGGATTTAGACCAATGAATGTCTGGGCTGTTAGACTGTGCAGGGTTACATGTAAATACAGCATCATGTTGACACAGGTTGACATTATCTTGTGAGCATTCTGCCGATGTGTGTTAGAGCCTTGACTTGACTAATACTCGTTGTCAGATGCATGGTCCTATAATACCTAGCAACTCTACCAAAAATAAAACAACCGATGAACAAAACAACCAGCTTCTTTTAGGTTGACAAGCATCAAACGTAAATAAAAAGTGTGGTGAGTCCGATATTCATTATCAGTTAATTTGAATTATACTCGCGAAAATTTAGATTTTTTCCAGCCCTGCACCTGACTCCCACACCTCCCAAGCAGCATCCCCAAATTTGACAGTTTCAATGGCAACTGACTCCCACACGTCGCAAGCAAAATCCCCAAATCTGACAGTTTCAATGGCACCCCACTCCCACATGTCCCAAGCAGCATCCCCAAATCTGACAGTTTCAATGGCACCTGACTCCCACATGTCCCAAGCATCCCACAATTGGACATTTCAAACAGTACCTGACTCCAACAAGTCACTAGCAACTTTCGCACCTCGACAAATCCAATGGTACATGTAGCTTAAAACAAGCTTACAGTCATACACACCACCCTCCACACTACTGTTTCCAGAATGTAGCCACGCCTCAGCTATGCAATGGTGATATATCATTTTTTCCAAGAGCAAAACACTTCACAATTTACAGTTATGGTAGTGTGGTTATTTATTTTTGATATTTGCTTGTTTTATTAATTAGGGTTTAAAGCGTACTCAAGGGTATTTCACATATATGAAAGCGTGTCAGCCCAATGGGTGAAGGAAACCACCCTTAACATCACTGGCAACAAATACAAGACGAGACAAACACAAAACAACAGGACACAATGCAGACACCACACACAGGTTGGCTTCCTGTTCCCCTTTAGCTCTTAGAACACCAGGGTAACATGAATAGAGTAACAATAACTTCATCTACCATTCTACATATATCTAATAAGGATAGAGGCAGGCAAATTTTCTCTCTTCATTTATTCAAAATATAAGATAAGGATGGAACATATGTCTTTTATAAGATTTGTGGCAATAAGCTGGACATCTGACTTCGGAAGAATCCATAGGGTATTTACTGCATCCACTTGTTTACATTGTACAAACCAAAGTCTCTTTCCCACAATTTTCTTCTCAAGCCAGAAACACCTCCCCAGGTCTAAACAGAAGGGTGTGGACATGGTAAGAGGCCTTACTCTGCTTTATATCAATCAAGACTATCGGCTTATAAAACAACACAGTTCCTTCACATATTGTTTGTTTAACATCCATCTATCAGACATCAGAGTGGCTAGTTTTATGAACATATGTGGCTCCTAATTGGGAATTGAATCTTAAGCACATTTACTTGGGAGGATTTCATGCTTATTCTGCACACCTTTGTTATAATTATTTCTCTGTATTTATTATTAAGTGGTTAGGAGGGGAGTTTACAGAAATTCTGTTTTAATCTGAGTGTTTTTTTTTTTTTTAAATACATAGGTTTTCAAGAAATCAAAAGGCTGACAAATATTAATTATTTTAAAATTTTGATAAATCAAACGCAAAATCTTTTGTAGCTGGTACTCAAGAAAATGGGGTCATTGTTAAAAAAACTACACCTGAATACACACACCAAGACCAGACAAAGATGTGCGGTCATCGTTAAACAAATTACAACCGTATAAATACACTAAAACTACTTTCATGTTTTTGGGACCCACTTTACATATACTTTTGAAGTAGCTTTGAAGTCTCCGTAAGTGGGTCATAGACTAGATTGATGGAATGGTGTTTTACACAGTGTCATACATATGACGGTGTGCACCAACAGTTGAGCAAGCCATAAAATCAGAAGAGTGTTAATAGTATATGTGTATGTTTGAAATTTAATCTTCTTTCAGAGCTATGATTCTAATAAACTGTCCTTAGTCGGGACACTAAAATAGAACTCCACAACATTAGACAAATGGTGGTGATGGTGCATTTTCACACTAAAAAACTACATCACACTTGATGGTCACAATAGGTATCAATGGTTTGGACTTTGCAGTATGGCTAAAGGAGTTGTCTCCCCTGAAACGTCTATTCTCACAGATGCTGAAATGTCTCCTATATCAACACTCATTCTCATTCAAATAGGTAGCGATTGCATTTCAACTCAATAGCCATTGGAGAAACAGATGATAATCTATATATGAGGTTAAAGAATTGAATGACCGGGAATTAAAGCTTTGTACTGCCAACACAGCAAAACAGATCTATCTTTTGTATAGATGTTCATTTGGAAACTGTATATTCCTTCACAATTGACAGCTTAAATAATATTTAAAAACAGAGCTTTAAGACGGACTCGTAAAAGGAACTCATATTCAGTTTCATGGCTTTAGTTGCCTGGGAAAACTGATGTGACCAACTTCTTGGCTATTTTAAAAATCAAGGTATACATGCAGGTCCTTGTCTTTATTTTTTCTTTGTGGATTACCTCACAGTAGGAAAATAATTGTCTCTGAATATGACATTATCATGAAAAAAAAAATCCACTTAAAATCATTTGAATGTCCAAATTGTTTTGTGGAGTTGGGCCCAGCCTCCTTAATTTCTACAACATGGTCCCAACCAAATTATGACACCTTTCACTCTTAACAATTGCATAGGATCCACTTGATACTGAGGCTGGCCATTACCTTTCATTTGTCTACTACAATATTCATGAACTAGAATTTTATTGAGTTAAAGTTTAGAGTAATTTCCAAACATCACCTGAAAGAAATAAACAGCAATTATCGGGACTTTTTGTAATGCTAAATGATAGATGAGTGAAATTCATCAAATGCAAACATAGTATTTCCTCTTTTTTTTTTTTTAGCAGAAAATGAAATGATGGGATTTGACCAAATATTTCTTAACTTTTAAGACATTCTTATGTAGCTTTACGCATAACAGTATTTTTTCGTTATTTTGGTTTTACAGGTTTAAAAAATTTGCCCGACATCGAACCCACCATGGGTTTTAATACCCTAAAGAAAAACATAGGAAATTTAGTTTTTCTTAAATTTGATATTCAGTTTTGTTAGAAAAAATTGACTTTTGGCTTCTTTTGGTCATTGGCAAGCTATAAAATGCAGAATTTACAGTGGATGACCCGCATATTTCCTCACTTCATCCAGTATCATATCCACCAACATATTGGTTTTATTTATTTGACGATGAAAAGTTAGTAAAATTGAGTATTAATGTATATTGAGTTTTAGGCAATATCAAATTGAGTTTGATGAAAATTTATAGTATTAAGACACCGACAGTAAATACAGTAAATGCTGGCCAACTAAACCACTAAGCCATCCAGCCTACTTCAAAGATATCTTTATGCATACATGTACTGGCCAAGGGCAAAAAATGCCCCAGTTTAATATAGTAAAAAAAAATTATCAGCCCTGGTCATGTAATTGTTGCATAACCTATTACATAAGTAACTTATGCACTAGTAAGTAACTTAATTATAAACTGCTTGACACTCTAAACAGTAAACAGCAACACAACCCAAAAAATGTTGGAAAACTCCTCCAGTAAACTTACAGAGGTTGAGAAGTACAGAATTTAAGACAACATGGCTTTAAGAAGGCTTATGACATATTGCCTTTAGTCAAAGTGCACATAATAATAAACATATATGGTGATCAGGCCATCATCAGGGGCTTAGCCAGAAATCAAAAGTATGGTGTCCAAAATTGTCATTTTGCTCAGTTTTTAAGTAACTGGGTGTCCAACTAACATTTTCCTTATCACCTGCATTTTAAAGTTTCTTAAAACAGGGTGTCCAAATAAGCCAATTGATCAATCCAGGGTATCCATTTGGACACCCCTCTGCGTAACCCCTTGATGGTGATGGATTGATAGCTAAACTATATTTAAATACTTGATAAACACAGCGGTGGGTAAAAACCTCTTTTCATGGATCGTAAAATAGTCTTCTGGTATAGATATATTTGTGATGATATTGTTTTGCTTTTTTGGATTGTCCTGTCTTGTCTTCGTTTGTAGCCAGTGTTGTCAAGGGTGGTTCACTTTACCCAATGGGCTGGAAGCCATCATCATGGTATATGCTGAAAGTATGATGTTAAACCTCAATCAAACAAACAATTAAATAGTGTCTTTAAGACTAAAACTGCTTGGAGATCAATCCCGTTTCAACTTTTTACAAAGCGGATTCTTTCACAGATGTGAATCATTATGGATCATTTGTTTGTTTGATTTGGGTTTAACACCTTCATTAATTTCACTCACATGACAGGGTACCAGCAAAACGAGTAAAGGAAACCACCCTAAACAACACTTGCAACAAACGGAGACCAGACAATCACAATACGACAACAGTACTTAATCATTAAGGACTTGTTCATTTGTTTGATTTAATATATAATGAAATATTTATTGATTATATCCTCCCATAGGCTCTCATATAAACGTGAATAAGGCAAAGGGGTAAAGAATATTTCCCTTGATGTCACGTTCAACAATTGAGAGACCAGACAGAAGCCACGGGTGGAAATAACTATATATTTGCATATATTTGCAGGACATTTCCAGTAAAAAATGAGATTTTCCTGTTAAGATCCCCAGAATTTAAAATTGTGTTAAATGGCCTGCAGGACAAAATAGGAAAAATGACTGTCAAAATATTTTAAACATTTCCATCCCTTTAAGCACAAGGGTAACACATTAATGGACTACAATGCTCAAATTGATAGTGCAAGACGCCAATACAGATCGCATTTGTATTGCCTTGTATTAGCTCTGTAGTCAACAAGGAGGCCAACAGAGTGAACAATTTGAACTTCAAACCTCAGTCATACATCTTCAAGTCCTCAAACAAATCTGCACTTTGCAGAATGACATGCTCCCAAAAAACATATCACCATCCTACCATCTGTGACGTAATTAAATTTACAGGGTGTTACGGCCTGATAAAAACACCAGGCTTCAATGCTATCAAGGGGAACAATCTGTACCCCCCCTGGTGGGTGTATCTCCGCAACCAGACAGCATGTCTCTAAAGAACTGCTGAGATATACACACACAAAAAAAACATTTAAAAACATAGAGCAGGGATAACAAACTCTACCCAACAGACCGTTATGGTGGATTACTTACACACAATTTACACATTGAATGGCAGTCACTATTATAGCTACATGTAAACTCAGTCTCAATGCAGAGTTTGATCGAAGTTAATAGATATTTTTGTGTCTTTATTAATAACACTGCTGTCACAAACAGGTGAAAATCTAATCTCAATTTCTTACATAATTCATGGATTGCTTTCAAGTTAATTATTGTTGAAACCATTACAATGATTAAACAACATGTCTCTTCTCAGATGTGTGTACTTGTAAGTCTTGCCTTTCCTCTTGAGGGAAACTTTCAACTGTTATAGAGCTCATGTGTGTAATGGTGAACACTAAAACATTTGTACATGTATGTAATATATAATTTTTGTGTCTTTTAGAAAGTGAAGTTTAACAGTATTTTCGTTATTTTGGAATAACACT
>JARFOD010143568.1:0-12949 GCA_031763545.1 Mopalia muscosa
ACATGTATATTAGTTCGGTTCTTTATGATTGCGTAATAGAGAAAAAAATAATTGACAGCCTAAAAACGGAACCGTTTTAACTTTATTTTCACCATTCATTTTTAAAATGACAGCAGTTAAACGCAGGGGCAGATTTCTCTGCATGAAGTTTACCAAGCACTTTGTACGTGGCCAGCATAGTTGAGGGGGCATGTCAAATTTTCAGAAAATCGGTTAGCGATTTTACTATTCGAATACCTTCAAGTTTGTAACCGTTCACGGGTACCCGAGTAATCGTTTCAGCACTAGTCATCAGGTATTTGAATGTGTCACACATGTGGCTCAGGCAATCACAGGGGTGTTTTTACTAGGTTTCCTCTCGGTTTTCCATCGTAATTAGGCAAGTAGCGTGTAAAGCTGACAATTGGTCGTCATACATGTATCAGTGAAATACCCTTGAGTACGACTTTAAACCCCTATCAGACAAACAAACAAAATACACTGTTAATCTTACAAAATATTTTTTACCAATTATAATAATAATCTTTATTTAAACTCGAAACCACAACAGGACAGAAACCTCTTTTCGTTGCATAGTCATATTATATCTACATTACTGGATCTATCAGCTTTCTTTTTCACTCAAAACAAGAAATCGCAAAATACAAAAAAATTAAAACATTGAGTGAATAATACTTGTTTTCAGGTATTTAAATTCTGTAATCCTACAAATAGAAGTGACTAAGTACATGGAGAAGAGTATAACATCCAAACCTCCAGATGACATCGCCATGGAGATCATACAGAGCTATATGAATGTTCAGGGAGCTCCACCCACCCTATTTGGCAGCTCCAAAGTGAGGGCGGATGTGGTGACCATGGTGAGTTTGTGTGGGTTATTGTATTTCTGCAGTTAAAATGGTAAATCACAATTCAATTGCTTCAACTTTGGCTGTTTAATCAAATATGACGGGTTTTTTTTGTTACTGACAAAGTATCAATATACATGTAGCTCTTAGTTAAAAAAAGAAATCTGTATTTGAGATCTGTGACTTAATTTTTATGATCAATCCACATTTATTTGTTTTTTGTGAATCATATGTTTACATCTTCTTGATAAATTTGTTTATTCTTGCTGGTTTTCTAAATATTTTGTTTCTTTTCTGAATAATTTGTAGATTCTGATGGCTGGAGAAGATCTCTTGACCAGTTTCGACCTCAGCATGAAAATTATCAGAGTAAGGTTCCTTTTAGAAGGTTAAAGGTCAAGTTTTGTTCTGTCTGATGTGCTACCATAGATCCTGTTTCAAGTGATTGACAAGTAAACCAATATCTGACCTGGATCCCCCATCATTCCAAAGATTAGTTAGAATTAACAATTTGAAAAATTGTTTCTATACATTCACCAAATCTCCTCACCTTCTTTCGATGGACTTAGTTATTTGGTCAAATTGAGTAGCACATACTATGTACATAAAATGTAGCAAATGTGCCAAAATGGTTGTTCTGTCTTCAATTTGAAATAGTGTTTTCTTGTTTTTTTTAGGAATACCATTTAGCTGCAGTTCCCATTCTCAAGCACACTGCCCATGAGATGACCAAGTTTCGGGACTATCCCAGAATTCATCATTTGTTAGACTGTCTTAAAAGGACGGAGTTTGATGATTCTCAGACTGTGGATGAGATATTAGGGGCCTGTATCATAAGGCTGAAGGATGACCCAGAGGAGGTAAGAGAAATCAGCCAGGTTCATTTCACCTGTTTGATTGCTTGGTGATTTTTCTGTTAGCTCACTGTGGATGAGATATTAGGGGCCTGTATAATAAGGCTGAAGGATGACCCAGAGGAGGTAAGGGAAATCAGCGTGTTCATTTCACCTGTTTGATTGCTTGGAGACTCCTCTGGTAGCCACTTTTAACATGTTTAATGGTGACAGTTTTTATTAGCCTTTAGACAGGTTTTTGGAGATGCTGTTTTCTCAAAGTTATTGAAAAATACTGCTCTTACATTTTTACTTCATGCTGTATCAAAACTTTAAAGAAAAACGATCAAAATAATAATGAAAAAACAGTACTGTTCGGAGGATGAATAACAATCAATTTTTATTTGTTAATGCTGCTCATCTCTGTTTTTATCACAGGCAAAGGAGGTGGATAATTTCATCAAATTAATCAGACTGGATTCAAATAAAGTAAGAATAATTTAATTTATCAAATAAGTAATATAATCGGATCAGAGTTCAGAAGCTAAAAACATATGTACACACTTTATTTGTCACCATCTGACAAAATTAATGTCTAGTTTCTCACAATGTCAATGCAGGAATTTCATGTTGAAGTTTCACTGAACTAAGGGCCAATCAATTTACTCTGTCATGGCTGTGTACTTCTTGTCATGTCAGATATATGTGATTATTTTCCACATATTTACTCTATTTTGTATTGTTTTTAGATAAATGCCATGATATTGGTGGGCAAGTTGAAGTCTGCATACCTCTTAGCGGTGAAATCGGATCGTGTGGAGGATGTGCAGAGAATAAGCGGAGCAGCTCAAAGGAGTGGACAAAATTCTGTGAGAAATATATGTAATAAATGGCTCACTCAGAGGGCAAAAACTACATGACACCCCAATTAGGTTACAATCTGTCTGCTGGTTCCTGGGAGCCATTCATCCATATTCAGCCAGGTATTAGTTGGAGTGAGCTTCATGTTGCCCTGGTGCTCTCAGAGCTAAAGGGGAACAGGAAACCGATCTGTTTGTAGTGTCTGTATCGCGTCCTGTTGTTGTCGTCCTGTATTTGTCCCATCCTGTCTTTGTTTGTTGCCAGTGGTGTGGAGGGTGGTTTACTTCACCCAGTGGGCTGGCTTGTCGTCATATAAGTGAAATACCCTTGAGTACGACGTTAAACCCCAATCAAACAAACAAAACAAAACTTAAGATAATGCCTTACTTTATTAAATGTACAACAAAAGTTCAAGACTAACTATTGGAAGACAGAAGAGCAGTTCCTGTCTGTTTCTGTCATATTCATGGGAATTAACCCCTGCATAGATAAGCTAATAAACACCAATCAATCAAATCTATACGCAGTCATGTTGTCTGAGATCAATCAGTCTTACCTGTTCTACTATTTTATATATAAAACATGACAATCACAGGTGAACAGTGTGATAGAATTAGCCCACGCATCCATTATTACTGGTATACATTCTTAACTAATATTGCTGTGATAATTAATATGTTGATTGAAGTTCCCAACAATGCAAATAACATGATATTGCTTTCTTCTCGTTGTCATGACTACATTAAGAATACCAACATGTATGACATGACTCTGTTCATAAGTATGTCCTATAAGTTGTTTATTGCCGGTGGTGTCTAGTCTTCAAGTTGACATCTGTGTTTGTCCTGTACTATTCTCAGCCAATATGGTCTTGATAATAATGTCTCTGTGCTCTACTGTTTCTTTCTGTTCAATTTCCATGCACTCATTGTGAATTATTCTCAATTGTATATTGGTTAAATCTATTTCTAATCATGTTTTAATCAACTAATGTTTCATTTAACCTAATAATTTTCGGATGACATATTTTACTATAATAATTTTAAGAAAACATAAAAAGCTTTGTGCATTATATTTTTTATTGCATATACCTTATATATTTTTACAACCATGATCTACTGTGTATTGTCGGTGTGGCATTATTTTATCTGTTCCACTTCTGTGCTGTTTAAAACACACAGTAACCATGTTGTCTTCATGTGAACTATGGGTGATACCCCGGACATGTAGACTCACTTTGATAAACACATGTATTATTAATCAGATGTTGTTTTCTACTTGATTGAATAGAATATGTACCGGTATGTACATATATTTGTCAGTATGTTTGCAATAATGCATTTACTAATAGCATGGTGTTTTAGTGCTGTTGGCTATGTCAAATGTCTTAATACATGTAATTAGTTATTCTACCAATTACCCGAAATAATCCATTAATGTATTTTTGTTAATCTATTCCTCATAATTTGAAAACAAACTTCTTTTATTTTTGACATAGCCTTAATCTTTAAGTATGATACAGTCATAATCAATGTGAAGTTTTTAATTGGTTAATCATACATTTGTTTCTGAACATCACTGTCGTGTTGAAGCTACAGGTTTAATTGAACATTGTTGGGACATTTGTAACCCTAGCATATGGATTTTTCTAGCTGTGCTTTCTAACTTTTCTTTAATTTCAACAATCCGCTGACATACATCCGTATATAAATATTAACACGTCATTCTATCATTATTCGCAAATGACCTGGTTTAAACCAGCGGAAGGTCGTGGCTTTTCTGAGTTAATTTACTACCCAGTTTTCCTCACACAATAATGCTGGCCAATGATCTGTAATTGGGATTTAATGGTGTTGATCTAACATCGGATGAATAAATAGTTAAACAAATCAATAAATTATCATGATCATTGTATCAAATTCATCAGAATATTAGTTCATTATTTCAGTGCAAGGTACCAAATCATTAAAGAACTTACCTGTTAGGGGGCTCTTTTATTAAATGTTTCTAGTGCAAACATATAGTACTCATATTTAAACTTGTATATTTTTTGTTAATTGTACATTATTTAATTAACATTTATAATGATTGTATCATTTATGCAATAGTTGTCAAGCTAGTGTATACAACTATAATTATATGTAACTGTTAAACATGTATATGGACCAAGTGTCTGTAATAAAGTTATAAATATAAAATATTTGTGAAAGTTCCTCAGAACATAAGAGTAGGGGCCATATTTTGTAAGGATATGGCTGAATGTGACGCTGATCATATGTTCTCAGTTCACTTTTCATTTTAACCTAAAAGTTTGTTTTGCTCATCGCTGTTTGAAATCATTTCCTAGATTGTAATTAAAAGCATTTGTTGAATGAGTTTCACTAGAATTTGAATGTTATCCCATTGTCAAGTTCAGGAACACGGCTACCTGTCCATGCTTACATGTACTATCCACACTTTAAGTTTTCTATTAATAGATGTACAATAAAGTTTGTTATTTGCTATCCCGGTATATGTTTTCTTCTGTTTAAATTTTCAATATTATTGTTAATTTTTTTCACGATTCCCCCTTATTGTTATTTTCTTTATCCATGCTATTACATATATATATATATATTGAATAAATGAAGAGATATATTCTAAAGTTTCTTAAAAGCAAAAGTTAAACCATGTCTTAAAAATTACAAAAAATGTAGCATCTTTAGTATTTTAAACATTTGTTTGTTTTTTGTTATTTATTCTTTGGTCCTGGGCAGGGTGTAATTGAAAATAAAACACATAATATTTTTACCTTTATTAATTGTCTTTTTTAATTTAATTGATGTACAGTGGAACATATTTTGGAATTTTCTGTTTATCAAGATGTTGATAAAACCGCCCTATTAATCTACTTGTCAATGTTATGAGACCTTCTTTTCCAGGCTATTGTGGTGAAAAAAATGAATCTTATAGAAGAGTTGTGAACGTTAACCAGTGATTGAAAAACGAAACAAGAGCCCTCATGGTCTTACTATTCAACAGTACAGTTCATCAGGGTTATAAAGGGCCATAACTCTGTTAAACAGTTGTAGCTTAAACAAGCCTAGTAGCTAGCAGGTCCACCATTAAAGAGTTTAACAAAAAAATGCAAATTAGTCCAGTCAAATCTTCTTTTTCTTATGGTTAAAACAGTTGTTTCCTTCAAAGACCCAAGGAGTAAAAGTTATGGTGTTTATCACCTCTATTGCAAAGCAAAGTTTTATGTTAATATCTGAAATTGAGTGATGGCCATATTGGCTTTCAATATGCAATCCCATCTGTTAACTGGAGGAAACTATTTACCAAGTTAGTGAATTTGTTCTCGAGCCTTGTGTTCACAACATGTACAGACATAAATATTGCCAAATTATGCAATGGTGACCATTTTGTTTTATTGAACTTGGTGATATCCATACCAGTTTATCAAGGAAAGGAAGCACAGTACAAGTTTCAAGTTTATTGGTGAATTTGTTCTCCAATTATCATGTATAGCACATAGGCTTTAATATTGCAAAATGTACATTGGCAGTCACATAGCGTTGCATAATTCAGCAAATGTTGTTTTATGGAATTAGGAGAAATGAAATCTTATTATTGTCTAAATGTGATGGTATAAGTTAGTAATTCAGTGAATGTGTTCGAAAATGTTCATATAGGTGTGAATATTGAACAATTATACAATGACTGCCAAATTATTTTGCGTAATTTGATGGATTGCAATCCTATCCTTTGTTCTATTAAGAGGAAGATAAGTTCCAGGTTTCAAAATAATCTGGGAATTTGATCTTTAGTTATGTAAACAACACATAGTTATGAATATTTTAAAATTATACAATGGCAGCCATTTTGTTTTACAGAATTTGGTGAAATGCAATCCTATCCATAGATTTAACAGGAGGAAATGAAATTGTTTTCAAGCTAGCGTGTTCACATACAAACACATACAATTGCGATGAACAGATGACTGGTGTCTTAGAGTTTATTGTTATTATAGCTCCAGACTTTATAACCCATGGGGATAATAACATCACATACAATTGCGATGAACAGATGACTGGTGTCTTAGAGTTTATTGTTATTATAGCTCCAGACATTATAACCCATGGGGATAATAACATCACATTTATGACTCTTTGCTTATTGGGACAATTTAACAGCATGTAATCAAAAAAAATTATGTTTTCCCAGAAATGTTGATGGTTCATCCTTTGCCTCCAATTCTTTTAAATAGCTTCCCCAATACTAATTGTTATGGACGAATTTGGGGTAAATTTAGGGTACTGTCTTTACTCATTGTTTTCCCACAGAACAAAAAATCTATATTGTCATTGTTGTGCGTTGAAGTGTGACTCTGAATGTTCAGCACCATCCTAATTCAAGTGAAATACCCTTGATCTCAGCATTAACACATTAATAACTCAAAGCGGACTAATGAAACCATACAAAAGATGCTTTATATAACCTTATGAACAATATTACTGTCAATCCCGGGTTAGCTAACTCACACAATGTACCTCCAAAATCAAAGGTTCTGGACAAATAATGGTGTGTTTGTTTAATTGGGGTTTGTCACCTTACTCAAAATTATTTCACTCATATGCCAGACCAGGTAAAGAAAGTGTTTTTTGAAAATCCCCTAATTTTTTTTCTTAACTTTAAGAAGTAGCTTTATGAATACGTGCCCAGGTCAATAGGAAACTCTCAATCAACCCTTCATGCATTCAATGGTAGAGGAGGACATAACCAATGATCGACAACACCGAGAATTCTGCTAGTCTATGTTTTTATTCAGACCTCTCTGTGCAGTGACAATGTTGTCATAACATTTAAAGCAAACAGATAAACAATCTGCGACCGGGTCACAGTGTGCCTGTATTATTAGATTAATATCACACAGTATATTGCCCACATATAACATACCATCTTACTTTGAGGAAATCCTAAATTATTACACTTCTAAAATGGATCTGTCAGAATGTCACATAACCTTCTAGTCATTTAAGTATCCAAAGTATTGATCAATTGGGAGAACTGGAACAAGTTTATACATGGTCAGCATGTAGATTGATATTAACCCTAACTGTAAGTCAAATTCTTTCTGCAGATTTTACGAAAAACATGACCCATATATTCCGGCTAATTGTTAAGATTTACAGGTGGTCAAATGTCTACAATTATTAAGTATCACAGGAGAGTGATCTGCAACTAGGGCCCTAGATGGTTAGAACACCTGCAACTGAAAATCTTTTGCATTCGTTTTAATAATCACACATCTATAATTTCTCAGACATAAGCTTATAGAATACAGATTATTAAATGTATGATGAAAACATACACTACATGTATTATATCAATAATAATTGATCTTTTATCATAAGTAATTGGACCATGGAAAAGAAGACCTTTTCTTCCTTTCATACAGACACTCTCTTGTCGACAATTACTAAATGGGGGACTGAACCTGGAATAGGTGGTCTGGTGAGAATCTACACAGAAGAAAAACATTGAATTGAACCTGGGTAAGAATAGACCCTTTAGGTGATCAGGATTGAGGGCAGATTGATATTTTCTCAATGTGTAAACACAAAATAGTTGATTGTCTATCTAAGATAAGACCATCTACAGTTACAATAGTATATCACCATTGTAACATAAGAACTGACACAGCAAATAGTTCAATACTTATCATAACAAACCTCCAACTGGGAAACTCATAGGATCTGACTTGGAGCCACAATTTGTTCACTCATTTGTTTGTCTATCATTTAAATTGTAACAATCAAATTCAACAAAAATTGTGTTTAACCAATTACAGTTATGACATTTAACACTGTTAAAAATGGAACAAATATACTTAAATTTCAAACAGATTTGTAGCCCAATTGGGAAATGCATCTTTCAGCACAAATATCTAGGCTACATAATGCTTGATTGAAAATAGTATAGGTTTTTGATTACTACCAGAGGCCAATGAAGTGCTTAAGGCTGAATTATCATTTTCTCTCAATGGCACTTTTGTGTACATCCAACAACAGTTCTCCTTCAATACTTTTCTAGTGGCAGATTTTTAAACTCTAAAAAATAATTTGAAAAACATACAGAAACAAACATGTAGCCAGCAGAGCAAATCAAGAAATACAATCAACATTTTCTTTCATGAAAATCAACAGAAAGATTCAATATTTCCAACGATTCAGCCATAAAGACAAAAACATAGAAAAACAAATTATCAGTAACATTTCCCACTCTTGACTCCTATATAAAGCTTGCAAATTCAAGCTTCACTCAGAGGTTCTACAAACACTTTTAAACACAATTTTCAAGAATGAATCTAAATAAAACAGTGTTTAATCTACTGCCGTAATTGATACAGGTAATTTTTTATGTAAAAACTGAACGCACTTTAGTGTTAGTCATGAACGTACTAATGTTATATATAAAACTATATACAGGTGTGTCATGAACTGGTTGACATTTTCCCCTTTCTTTTGATTGCTTTTCAACAAGAACATGTATTTAATAAAAATTAAATGATTCAGATCTGTAATAAAAATGTCTATTAAAACGGACTATATACAAAAAGAGTAGACCACAAAAGGTCATTTACAAACAAGTACCCAAGACTTTGATTTCAAGTTCTGACTTTGTGTGCGTAACATAAAACCCAGATAATCTTCAGGGAGGGTTTTAAAATTAATCACTCTTTCTAATAAAATATCAGCCTATTTTACTTATCTTTCACGAGATTAACATAATGGTGAAATGATCTTCAAACACTGTTAATGTTGTGAAAACATTAACGTGGTGTGAAGAGCTAAGATGTCCGAGTTTATACAGTTCTCCTGTTTTATAAGCACTTCCTAGTTGAGCCTTGCCAAATGTTAATAAAATTAATTTACACTACATTGTTCTGGGTCTCTTGTACTGTTGACAAGAATCAACTTGTTTGTTTAATTGGGGTTTAACGTCATACTCAAGGGTATTTCACTTATATTATGATGGATTGTCCACTTCACAAAGCATCTAGCCTTATTATGGTGGAAAACTGCTAAGAAACCATGTAAAAACCAACCCCGCGATTGCCGGAGCCACAACATGTGACTCGCTCATATACCTGATGGTCGACAGATGTGAAAGGAATTAATGTTGACATGTGTACAAGTAGAAACATACAGATAATCTGTAAAACTATAACTGTTACCTCTTACATACAAAGAAAACAAATATGTACATCTGTAAAGATTAAAAACATGAGTGGCTTAAGCCTCAAGTCATACCTCATTGATTATGCCTTAACTTTCAGTTAAAGTTAATAGAGTTATTATAAGCTAATATAACTTCAAGTTATATAATACAGTAAGCTATATATAGACTATAAATAAGGAGTACACACTTTTTTATACAATATCTATGAATTTCTAGAAATAACACAGTTTTGCACTTCTGGTGAAAGCAGAATATTCACCAATAAGTCTAGAAGGGTTGAATAAACAAAGACTTTAAAACTTTAACCATGAACAAGTACAGTATAATTCAGATATGGCATCGTAACACACCTACATAAATACTGTTTTTTAAGCTGTGGTCTATATCCAAATAAGGTGTCAAAAATAAAACAAACAAAAAATCATATTGGAAAATTAATGCTTCAGCAAATTTAAACATTTGTTACTTGCTGATTATTGTTGGACTCACTTCACATATGTGAGGACTATACTGCCAGTATTCTGCACCTGCACTCCCTGGAGCAATCCTCAGGCATCACTTCCACCAAGGGTAAAGAGAAATGCCCAATAATGGGTTTAGGGTTATACTCAAGCATGTTTTCCTTGTTTGACAATGGGTTGTCCGTTTCTCATCTGCCTTACTTAAATATGGCAGAAAACAGAGAGGAAGTCTTGAAAAATCCCCATGTGAGCCACCTTTTGTGGCCCCTTATGTACCGGAGGTTGACTAGGGACTAGATCATATCAGTGGTACATTGATGGAGGGTCAATTGTCAAATAAGCTAACCACTCAGCCAGGTCAGCAGGCGTTCACATAGGAAGATCAGTATCCCCACATGCTGACCACTGAGCAGGCGTACACTGAATGAGTCAATGTACTTTATTGGGCTAATAATGAATTCAAGATCAGACATCCAGTCAAATTCTACAAATACATCCTTAGTAAACACTAAAATTATTTCCTGCTATAAAAATTTACACAAGCAGCAGCACATCAACCTAAAACAACCTTATCACATGTTCTAATATGAAAGTAAAAATTAAATAAAAATTGGAGGTTGGAGCACAGGTTAGTTAAAGTTCATTAAAAGCCCTTATCTACACAACTTTTCTAGATCCATATGGGAGTATCTGTCGAACCTCGCCAATTCCTTTTGTTCTACCTTCTCTGAACACGAGACGAGCTCCTGGACGAATGTATTCTGGCTGCTTTATTAGGCGGAACGTAACCACTGCTCTCTCATTTGTCTTCAATATTTTCTGTAAAATAAACATAGAAAGTTTTGTAAATATCAAAAAGTCAATCACCAGCTTAATAGAATTCAAAATAAATTATGAAAGATATTCTATTTATAGGAATAATATTTCAGAATTTTTCATACTATCTTTGATAAGGTTTAACATATTGAAAGTACCCAAGTAGTCTGATCTTTGCTTGGGTGGGGTCTAACTAAAAATGTAGGTTATTTCAATGATGTGAAGGCGTGCCAGTCCAATGGGTGAAGGAGACCACTCTTGACATCACTGGCCGAAACTACTGCTGTCAACCACAAGATGCAATAGAAAGACATAAAAACAGAACAGTTTATTATTGCCTCTTAACTCCAAGAGTATTAGGGCAGTACCTCATCCCATCTCCCACCCCCTCCTCCCTCAAAGTACTCAGAAGTATATTGTAATGCTTCTGACAACAGAGCACATCTAATGAAGATCTTGTATGGATAAACCAGCACGAAGATATACAATGTACAGTAACTAGGCAAGTCAGGCTTTCTGAAGTATAAAAAACATTAACATTAACAAATATTGTCTCACCTTATTCATGTTAACTATAACGGCTGTCTGTGATATGCTGCCTATGTGAATTGTGGTCTGGAACCCTTCTTTTAAATATTTCTTATGAAACAGTAGATATATATCAGCCAGGAATTCTATACAGCATTGAGGTTCACAGCTCGGACTGAGTAACATCATCCCCTAGAAATGTACAGAGCACATACATGTATATTACATAATATATTCATTAGTCAATGCAGAAGAATAAATATATTTGTTTGTTTTATTGGACTTTAATGCCTTTCTAAACATCAATATATACTGCTAATGAATCAAAAGTGTATGAGTGTATCAAGTATCACGAGTGTGTATCAAGTATCACGAGTGCATCCATAAGCAAATGGACACACTGGTTACCAACCTTGCTTTTGTCAGCACATTGGTCACACCTGTTGAATTAGCTAATTAATGACTAAGCTTACTCGAAAGCAAGTGCAGATGTTTGTCTTTGAAAATATGCAGTAAAAATAATAAGTTTAGCTTGAGAATCTGTGCTTTTTCCCTATAAGCTACATATGGCTCACCTTTCGAATCTTATCCCGTTCACAATCTGGTATTGATACAGTAGCTGCCTGGCCTGGCTGTATTAGTCGACAAGGGAGACGATTCCGGTGCATTGTCCGAACATTAACCTTAAGAAACTCCCCGGACTCTGTGGGACCTAATAACACTTTGTCTTCCTCCCTCAAAACTCCTCTACAACAGGAAATATCTTACATGCAAAAGAAAGGAATAAATCAGAAAAATATTATTATTATTATTATAAATTTCCTTTTTTTGTTCTTTGTTTGATTGGAGTTTTACACTCAAATTAAGGTTTAATTGGAGTTTTACACAACAGTTAATGTTTGGTTATAGTTTGTTCTATATGTTTATTGGAGTTTTACACTACAGTTAATGTTTGGATTGAGTTTGTTGTATGTGTTTATTGGAGTTTTACACAACAGTTAATGATTGGTTTCAGTTTGTTGTATGTGTTTATTGGAGTTTTACACTACAGTTAATGTTTGGTTTCAGTTTGTTGTATGTGTTTATTGGAGTTTTACACTACAATTAATGTTTGGTTTGAGTTTGTTGTATGTGTTTATTGGAGTTTTACACTACAGTTAATGTTTTGTTAGAGTTTGTTCTATATGTTTATTGAAGTTTTACACTACAATTAATGTTTGGTTTGAGTTTGTTGTATGTGTTTATTGGAGTTTTACACTACAGTTAATGTTTTGTTAGAGTTTGTTCTATATGTTTATTGAAGTTTTACACTACAATTAATGTTTGGTTTGAGTTTGTTGTATGTGTTTATTGGAGTTTTACACTACAGTTAATGTTT
>JARFOD010143579.1:0-12947 GCA_031763545.1 Mopalia muscosa
ATGAATTCATTATCTTTCTTCGGAGTTGTTACTATACTTTACTATGTTAAACTCCTCAGTGGTAGTCATAATATTAAGACAATAATGTACTAGTAGTCTATGAAGAAGATTTTATACTTCTGGTATTCTTGTACAACTGCTATAGTAAGACATGACGACTGTTATGGATGTACAACTTCTGAATATAATTGGTTGTACATCCATAACAGTCGTCATGTCTTACTAATTCACCAGCTTCTAAATGCCACTCAAACAAGATAAACTGCTATAGTATATTGTACACTAATTGTTATGTTATCAAAGCTTGTATAACTCGTTCTATAGAGGAGACCACCTATGGTCTCTTGACTGTGTGTAATCCTCTGGAAAAAAATAAAGCATTACAATTACAATAACTGTTTTTTGAATCATGTTTAGACAGATGACGCAATGAAATATCTGTTATGGCTTCTAAACTTATTGAAATAAATGGCGCATTACATAACCTGTGAATGGCCCTAAAAACTTTCATTGCGGGTTATTTTGCTCATATCACGGAGTGCTATCCCAATAAGTGAATGCAACCAAATATTTCAGTTTTGTTTTGTCCCTAATCTCTGAAAACAGCAAGAAGACAGGACAACGTTTCTGGAGCAAATTAACGAATCACACACATATTCTAGTAATTTATTTCTATACATTTCATGACAATATAACATTTTTATAAATCTACATCGATAAACATGTATTATACAGTTTAGGCCTGTTTTCTTTAGAACTATTTAGATGTTGATATACTGAACATTATGCATGCAAGACTTTATGGATGTCAACTTCTGGTACAGTACTTGCTTAACGTTTTCACCTGGTTGCAAGGATTGCGTGAAACGATCTTACCATCTAGATTTTAACAGAAATGCTAAATAAAGTGTTGTTCATAACGTCTCACGTTACGCTTAGACTTGATCACTTAAATACATCAATTTAACCTTTTCAGTGCCGTTCACCTTGTAGCAGCAATGGCACAATCAAGTATACTGGGAGAGTGTTGTCCTGTTACGGTTGGGTAAGTCATCGTATCTTCGGTGTTTAAAGTCAAGTTCTTGGCTGTGTCAAAATGTATCCGCATTTAATTTTCTAGTTGATCTATATCTAGTAGACAATGAAATCTTCTACATTGGGTTGTTACAATTACTGACCAAATTATATATACCGGCATGTCTTTGCGCTTTCAACAGTAAATAAAAGAGCTATACCATGATGGACCAATGTGATATCTATGTCGATACTCCACCCGCTTTTCATCTTACGGCAGAAGACCTAGTCAACTCTAAAATATTCTAATATAGTTGATACCTGGGATAATCTTATTGCTTATCAGCGATAATGTCCAACCATACGTGCATCTAATAGCCAGCTTTAAACTAAACCAAAACCGATTACTTTTTGCAAGATTCCTAAGCGGTTTAAAGACACAATGTCCAGTTTCTGGGCTGTCGGATGTCAAGAAATCAAATTCCACGCTATATTGCCGTATGTTAAAAGGTTGTTAAAAGGTAACCTTTCCAGTCAAATAGGGATTATTCTAACACAGACCTCCACTTTACTTTATTAATATCCCCATTAAAATACCTCATATAACACTTTCTTCCCGCAGGATCAGGTACGACTCATATAGTCATATATTCTGGATTACTCCGGGTTGTACAAATTAACCTTCCGGCAAAACAAGTCTTTTTTAACCTTTCTTCACTTTTCTTCAAATGATATATTCTTCAAATGATATATTTTAGTTTAAAATTATAGTTGAATAGGTAAATAACATTTTTCTTTTGTTTTTTGTTGCAGACAATAAAATACCGGAGACTGCCATTAAATGCATCACAACGGAATGCTAAAGTGATTCAATGGTACGCTTATACTACCTGTTCCTTCCACTCTTGCAATTGCGTTTGAATAAAGGCAAAAATAAATGTAACCATTTGTTTGTTTCCCTTTTTACGCACACGAATACATTCATAGAGAGCCCGTTCGTCATGTTCGTAGCTTTTATAAGATTAATAACTTATATTAAGGATGTCTTACTGGCTCATCTGACCGGTATCAATGTGTGTTTCTGTCTTTATTGTTCCGAGTTCTGTGCACTAAGAGTGTGACATGTGCAATCCATGGAAACTAATCACTAGACCTATATAGATATCCTCAGTACAAACATTAATCTGGATATATATAACTCTAAGATAACCCCTGTCAACAATCATACAGCAGGATGCGTTTGTTTCATGGGTGTTTAAAATTGTGGATAGTGTTTTTGGAATTGCTGGTCATGGTCTTTGTTTGCTGTGAAAATCTAAGGTGGCACTTTGCTTACTTCCAAAAATACAAATATAAAATCATAAAAATCAAACAATTATATAGACCTTTTGTAGTTAATTAACGGCAATAGATAGCGGTATTCTAGGCATATAATTCCAAAATATAACCTGAATTTGAATTATAACATTGGCGAACATAACATTGCTTGATCTACGGCAAATACACAACTTTAAAAGTGTGAAGCAAACACGATTTCGGGTAGAATTAAATTGAATACGGAACTGGGAGCTAACTTCAGGCGAATAAGGAACGGAGAACTGGGAACTAACGTCAGGTGAATAATGAATGAACTGGGAACTGGGAGCCAGTTTCAGCTGAATCCTTATGTCGACCTGCTAGACCGATGGATGAAGAGCAGGACCTTTGTCGCCGCTGGTAACACGTTAAGACATGACGAAATACAAACACATGACAAACTGATCGATTCCCTGCTTTCCCTTAGCTCCAAAAGGAAGGGTTTATGTTGTGTCATAGAAAATGGTCATAGGAAACGCTATTGATTCTCTTCAGTTATTTGGCGGGTAGTCGCACAATGGCAGTTATAATGATAAAATGCTCACAAAGTCTTTACTAAGAATGACTAGCTTTGGGTTTTTATTGGTTTAAAATTACGGGAGTTTGATAACACAACTTCGAAATAAACTGCTTGTTGTCGATTCTGACAGGCAATTCGCAAACGCCCCTTTCAAGATCTTACAAGAAGGTTAATACAATTTCTTCAGGTGACCTAAAGCTAGTAAAACAACACATATTGAAAATGGACTTAATTTGTCTACTATTTCTCTCAAAAGTCAGCGCAAGTCAGGTAATTGTCTGCGACGGGATTACTTGGGAATTTACACGTTTAAACGTTATGAACACTTCTTATGTCAGGATATTGAAGCATAACTAGCATAACCCTGGTTTATAAGTTGCAAGATTCGGTCCAATATCTAATTTTGCCCCCTTCTTTTTAATATTTACGTTTTGATTATCTCGACGGTCCCCTTTTTGTTTAGGATTCAGTATTGCAACATCGCAAGTAGTCAAACATTACTTAAGCGGTAGGCGGGTGTCTGGAAGGAGCTTCACGTTGTCGGGGTGCTCTCTGGGCTAAAGGGGGACAGACAACTGATCTGTTTCTGATGTTTTTTTATTGCGCCCTGTGATTGTCCTGTATTTGTCTCGTCTTCTCTTTGTTGAAGCTGTATTAGGGACAATTGTAAAAACGTCTCGTTTTGTATTTGTTGTCATCATCAGTAGTAACAGTAGCAGCAAATAGACGACCTGAATGACAACAAACGTACGCGGACAACCAGTGGCGGATACATCATTTGTGAACGGTGAAGTGTGTGTGTGGAAGAGGGGACGAGAGGAGGGCGATTAACGCAGCTTAATGGCGAAGGTGCAGACGCCGTCTGGGACCTGAAGTTCTGGGGAAAAGGAAGCGCGTAGCTAATTTTGGCTTTGAAATTTTGTCAGTTCTTTTGTTTGATCGATTAATATCGATCTTAATTGATGCAGTTTAAACAAAAACAAAAAATGAAGACAAGAACAATTATAGTGACACAAGTATTTAGTAGTTTTTGTATCAAAGCAATTTCTCTGATAGTGCAAGGATGTAGGCTACCTTAATTCTACACTACTATGTCATAATACAAAACTATTATTAAAATGAATTTTTACTTCATGCCAACATATAAAAGATAAACATTTTTTGCTGTAACATTTTAAAGTTTGAAACATCAAAACCTAACAAAAGGTGGGTCTTCATGGGTCCCTAGGCCTCAAAATCTCTGAGAACGAGGATCACGAAGAGGCAATAAATGCTCATTTTGGAAATATTTCCTGGTAAGATTGATATTTTAAAAAAAATTTTATTACAATTGTTGTCCAGAGAAATACCCTGACCATTTTATTATTCCAAATGGTCTGCTCAAGCTTCTAAATTGGCGACAGACTGTCAAAACCTAAAGCATTTATATAAGTATTTCACCGCGATGTTACTACTTAGGTTAAGGATTACAATGTTTCAAGCCATATACAGCAAAATTATCAAACACAATTCAAGCCTTGACTAGTACGCTGTTTCTAAAAATTCCAAAATATATGGGATGGATTGATAGATTGGTGTATTAGTGTTTTTCTCCACATTCAGCAGTACTTCAGCTACGCTGGGGTGTGAACATATTGCTCATTTATTTATATATCTATATTTTGTATTAAAAGACAATTCCAGAACACTTGGCAGTCATCACCTAAAGGATAAATATATTGAACTGAAAAGGACATACATAAGTGGTAAAAATTTCAAATACTTCAATATATAATAAATGTGTCATTTTAGATCTAAAAAAAATTAATATGATATGTTTGTTAATCATAGTTATCTACAATCAATCATAAAAGATAAACGTTATGATACACACCGAACCGTTAAAGGAATATGATGACAGCGTCCCCAGAAATATTATCAAACCCGAAATATTCGGAATTTGTCGCAAAACAACCGAGAAAGTGAATTCATGTGTTAAAAAAGGTTTATTCAGTCAGCTAAATTAATACATTTTTGCCTTTTTGTTTTTCTTCTCATTTTTTCCCTTTTTTGTAGATTTGTTTTGCCCTCAGCGATCAATCGGTTCAAGCTAAATCCATTTTTTAAACGACACAAAAATCAATGCATCATTCCATAATTTGATTTGGTTTCATCAATTAAAGTTGATTTTATAAATTGAAGCGATAAAGAATTGTTACCTTTTCAACGTTTGTGGGAGCAGTTCTACTCTTAAGTTATTATATTTCTTCAGTATAGACCGATGCATTTTGAACAGATTTTACAATAAACTGGACTATAAAACATATAGATCGATACACCAGGAAATTTATATAGCTCAGCTGAGGGATGTGTTTTCGATTTACACCGGAAGTTGTTTATATTGTCATTGAAAATAAACTTGCTTTAGCTAATGCATCTGTAACAATAGGAGCTGTCCTCAATTTGATAAAATAGCTAAACTGCAAAAAATATTGATTTGTAGAAGATGCTTGATATTTTAACAAAGGACATTAATAAATAACATTTACAGATAAGGTTATTGTCTCCTAATCTTCATTGGTTTGTATGCGATTTAATCTTAGCATTCCTTAAGTGGTTAATATGGTAAGAGGAAAATCTGTATGACAATGCACTCTAAAATGTACATGAATCGTATAATCTCTGGATCCGTGTCAGGACCCTGTAAATACAGTTTAAATCTTGATATTATCACTGTTTATATGCGCATTGATGTGTTCTGGTTAAATTTTAACGATTTGTGAGAATTGTGTTCATCTGAGGTATTGAAATTTTAAATTGAGGTTAATCCTTGAAAGTGATATGTGTAAGGAATCCGTATCAGCTTCAGATATCATAAAAAGTAAAAATTCTGCTCTTGTAGCACGAGACTAGTTGGTGTATATATAAAGTAGACCTTTATCTATATACCATTTTAGCCTTTCTATAAAGACGTCGGCGACACATAGAATCCAGGTAGGCACGTTTTATTTTTGCTGCGTATTCATCTATTACCTGAAGCAATGTATTGGTCATTGGAAATAAATAAATGCAAGTAACAACACAGCTTGTGGGTTACGTAGATTGCCCTAGATATCTTATTTAGGGGAGTTTGGGGCGGCAACTGTATAAAGGGCCCTCAATTGGGTTCAAATATAAATACACGATTTTTAGAGTTTTATGCAACCGAAAGTTTCGAAACAGTAGTAGTCACAAGCGCCATATTTCTAGTCAACCAAGGAGACAACAGCTATCCTAGCGTTAGTGATCGGTGCCATATATCCCTCTGCACAAGCAACGATCGGTGAAATGCAGGAAACTGTGAAATACGGCAGAGGAGATATTTGACATCACTGCTGTAAAATACAAATAAGCCTAATGGCAATTGCTTAAAAGACGATTATTCTTCTCAGATGTTTAATTTGCTATTCACCAGAGGCGATACGCTGTCTGAAAAGTGGTTAATGTATTGAATTGACCCATGCGTATTAGCTATGTTAATTTGGTATTTGCTTGACTGCCGACGAAAAGTACGGCTAGGTCTAATATGGAGGATGAGGAGCCAGTCCTGCTTCAGGATCAATTATAAAAACAAGTATATTTGGGAAAAGACACAAAAATGTTTGGATAATTCCACAACCATGCAGATTTTTATGACAAGCAAAACGTATACACATATGACTCTCCGGACACTACATCCTTATCTTATGCTCTCCGTCATGCCGTGGTCGATCTTATGTGAGTCGTATCGTAATTGTGACATTTAAGTGCTCATCCGTACTAATTCGTTCTGGTCACATTTTATATTGCGTAATTCTTAAAATTGATCATCGGAAAGTTAGCACTTGTAAGGTGTACAAATGGAGACAGCTTGAGAGTTATGGGGCTCAACATCGGTTGAACTGGTAAATAAGCGAATGATTTAACCCTGCCGTGAAAGATCGGTATTCAAAACATAGTGACGGGACGTGTAGCCTGACGCCGTGAGCATCGCTCAGTCGCCCTAGTGTCTTCGTATGTCGCAATCTTAGCATTGCGTAGATGGTCGTGGGAAATAATGATGATGTCATAACTCCATTGTTGCACTATGACACCACTATCTCACGACTGTCAAATCACCCAGCCAAGGCGTCTTGCCAAGATGTATACCTCAACGATGAACATTCGTGCCTATTGGATAGTGGATTATTCAAGATTTAACAAGACCTTTTCCGCACGTTAAAGCTGCCGTCCAAATGGATCAGTTCGGTCCTGTGCTAACTAATTTCTATGTTTAATATTTGATTAATAATTAAATCAGTTTTATAAACCCTTGTATATTTTCTGCAATTCACACACGGATTAATATTCAGATAGTTGCGGTGTTCATATAAGCAGTGAGGCTGTTCATCAAACACGTTTTTATTTGTGTCAAATAACATACTGCATGTTTAAACCAATATACAGATAAATTTAGCATACTACAAGAGTAGTGTTACTCCGAATAACGAAAGACTTAATTTGACTTCAATATTTCGGCGGTTTATTTTGCCATCATCAGGAAAGTAATGTAAAAAGTGACATGGAACATATTTATAGGGCTTGGGAACAAACAATCATATGATTCTGAAATACTTGTTACAAAAAAATTTATAATAAAAGCCAGTTTATGAAGGTATAAAATTGAACAAAAACAGAATTGTGTTTGTTTTTAAGCTATAAAATCATCTAAGCCATTTAACAGATTAAACTATAATAAACAGTTCTTAACTCATAAATAAAGTTACTAAACATATCATACAGAGTTATAAAATGAAATTATCTAAACAGGATTAACTCTTATCAAATGATATTATATGTAAATAACTGCACTAGGAATGGACCAGTCCAGGTGTCACAATAAGCCCTTCATACTGTATTGTCTTGAAATATACATTGATATTTTTTTTAACTGACCTAAGGAGGTAGCTGAAAGAGCTTATTGGTAATAATTCTCTAATATTTCTTTACATATTCAGTTGTAAAGCTTTTATAAATGGTACAAACTAATAAGAAATCGTACTCGTCTTCGGTATCGTTTGAAATACAGAATTAACATATTCCTTAATTACGTTCTGGTCTGTGTCTTCCAGTTTCTATTCGTAAATATTGCAAGGGTGCCTAATTAATTCTATTCTTCTTCTATCATTTGTCTCTTTCATTGAGTAATTTTCAAATCCAAACACATATTTGACTGATCTGTAAAATATTAAACTTGGTCATTCAAGAGCACCGTACCACTCAGCCAGATACATGTCCCATAATATGTGATCTGCCCTCATATCTATATAAAGCAGCTGTCAACCTCTATGCAGAAAGCTTTAACGGTTACGCTCGTAACCTTACGTCATTCTTGAGTAATTTATGGGAACATTTATTTTAAACAATTGTTTGAGCGTGAGGCGTCAAAAAGCAGCAATTTTCCGTCAGTTATTGCATTCACGTAAATGTATAGTTTTTGCTGTTGTGATTTCTAGTTGTGTCTTATTTGAGCGCAAAGTGTCAAATGAAGCAGTAATTTTAGATGAGCTATTGTATTCAAGTAAATATATAGTTTTTTGCTGTTGCGATTTCTAGTGTCTTATCTATAGTCTGAACATGTACGAAATAAACAATATCATTATTTATAATTTATTATCGTTCATTATAAATAATCAATACATATTAATAATTCTTATATATTTCTACTTCAGAATGAGGTCTATTTTATTGTTGTTGGTTTTTCTTGCCGTCGCGTGGGGTTCTCCAGCCTCGGTACCTTGCACACCCTGTGTAGGAATAACTGACCCGAGATTGTTAAACTGTGGTTGTAACCCCTTCCAACCGAGCATAGATGTTGCAACGTATTGCGAGTAAGTCGAATTATTCATCTTATAATGCCCTTCAATGATTATTCAATTTTTATTCTCCTAAAGATGAGACAAAACTTTTACAATTAAAATTAAAAAACAAAGATATATTTCCGTTCGCTTTGACTCCCATCATTTGCCAAAAAAATTTACATGTCTGTTTGATTTATGTTAACGTAGGTTAGGACTTATATCTCGACTTAGCATTATTAGTAACTTGTAAAAAGCGGCACAGAATGCCGCGTAAAAAGTACGCTTCTCAGGGACAGATGGTTGGCAAGAAACCCGCGAAGGGTACACAGAAGGAAGATCGGAAATCCCGGTCTCAGTCAAAGCAACCACGACGAGGTCCGCCAAATAAAAACTGTTTTAAATCAGTAAAAACTCAACTGTTTGTTGGCGTAAAATGATTTCTATCTTGTTAATCTGTATAAGTCGTTATTCAATGTTACCTTTGGACCATTACCAATTGTTCTTTGACACAAATCCGCTTCTATCTTTCAGTCAGCTTCGATTTTTCACCACACTTTTGTTAGCACCACGAAGCCCTGACTGCTGCCCAAATCCATGTAAGGCACTTTAAATTATTCCCTTAATCACTGCGTGGTCTACTTGTGATTGTCATTGGTGTATATACTGTTAATATCCTGTGCTCTTTGTTAAGGACCCATTTTCGAGTTTCGAGGCTGCCTGTTGACCTCCTATCAAAGGCTTGTTTTCACCTGAATGGAAACTTTGCTTGGCGTGCCCCAAATCTCTCTTAATAGTATGACTGAATGAAGAAACTAAAAAATAACATCATTTTAATACGGAGAATACTTTTAAATATTTACCTTATTCATATTTTCTTCTAGTTTAAGATGGTCTCTATTAGGCTACATTGACTCCTAGTAGTGATGACACTGTACCACCGTCACATCTTACATCAACTCATGATACGATCACTTTCTTGTGATTATCTTGTTTGTTCATGTCATTAAAAGGTTGCAACTATTCAAGTTAATCAATGTTGGATTTCTACTGAAGAGAATTGTCGCTATTTTTTCAAGTTCACCAGGGAGAATTCTTTATTTATTGATTTTGTACAATTGTTTGACAAAATAGTTCCAATCGTATTTTTTCTTTTACATTTATAAGTGAATTTTTTTTAACATATATTAAAAAAAATTATTCCAACTTTGTCTTTTTGGATTTTTTAAATACTTTTGAGAAAAAAACTATTATCGATTGTTTTGAACTTATTTTATGTATGTGAAAAATAATTGTACATAGTAATCAACCTATGTAAATTCACGGAAACAGGGATATATTGGCTCGCCATAGGCCAAGTCCTTATGGAATATGCACTTTTGTTTGACGTTCACTCAGTATTGCTAAAAACCTGTGACATTTTGAAGCAACGCATGCTATCTTTTGTTGTTGTAGAATGTAAGTTGCCTGAGACCGGAATCCAATTGGATGGAACTGCTCGACACCATGCTATCCAAATACGATGTATGACTTATGTGTAAAATTATTTTTGTTACAAAGGCCGTTTATACCGTAGCGTTTTAATAATATGCAATGGAAACTCTAAAAGTCTGTGTGGTTGTTTTTTTTATTAATGATTGCCATACTACATATTAATACACGCATGCGATATATAAACAATTGACCTAATATAGCGCTTAAATGTTTACAGTGTGCCACGGATAAACTCCAAGCCGCCTTGTAACTAGTAGTGTTACATTTTTCAGCAGATTTAACTAAAATAATGAATCAGACCCAAACATATCAACTATTTGAGGAAATTATGTCCTTTTTAATGTAACTGTATAAAATCCTCTGTAAATAAATAAAGCATTACAATTACAACTAATTCCTGATGAAACCGTTAAATATCAAAATAAAAATACATGCATTTAACAAGGGTTTGGATTTGAAAGTAAATGTCACATCCAAAATTGCTGTGGTTTCAATATTATTTGTCAACAGGGCCTGTATTAAATTCACGCCATGTGTTCTGCTGTATTTCACGTTATTTACTCCTCTTCCGGCGACCTCCTTAATTCTTTCCAGTTCTCGCATGAACGGGAAGTTTAACAGATTCTAAGTCCTCCTCCAAGACCTACAGCTGAACCCAAAAGCAACACAAAACACGGCTCTGAAAGTATCCGAAACACTGCGACAGAATTTGAACAGTATCACCAGACGTCCAGTAGAAGATAACGGTTCCTACCATTTGATTAAAACCAGAAGCGGGCTTACCCCCATGCCTTATGTACAGCCCGCTTGGTCATAAACTTATTGCCATTTTGAATGTCTATATGTAGTAATACCCGGTAAAGCAGCGTAAATTGCGAGGTCGTAGCAAGACAAATTACAACTGTATAAATACACCGGGACTATGCTTTGATGTCATTCAGCTGTTCACCAATCCAATTACCTTTTTAAAAATAACAGTCACCCAAATCAATCCAACAAACAAATTATTAAGATACTAAAAAGTTTAATCATTTCTAAATGAATAAAATTGTTCAATTTTATGTTGACCTACATAACCTTTTTTTTAAAATCTGTATACAACTGTATAAATACACCGGGACTGTATACACCTTTGGATTATTGTTAGGCAGAGCACCTTCGTCACTTCCTGATAGTAATCAGATAAGAAAGCAATGGTGCAGGTTTATCCCAAAGTTCCCAGTCTGCGTTAAAAATCTAGAGGTACTTGATGGTTACAAAATGGATTCGTACGGAATTCCATGAAATGTAATCCCTTCTGTCGTTTTAACAGCAAGCTATATACAAAGTTAAAAGGTGAATTTGTTTTCAAGATAGTGTTTTGACAAACATTTGTGACGGACGATAAACGGACAGTAAGAAACATTTCTAAGTCCCTTTGCCCTACTTTACTAGTGGTGGAAAATAATACAGTTTGGAAAAAATATATAACGGTTTCTGAAATAAGCCTAAGAAGACAAAAGTGTTACTGACTGACGACGAAAGGACATGCCGAACTAACATCTACATTTCGCTTCAACTTTGTTGGGATTGATATAATAAACAAATAAATAAGTTTTCTTTTCAAATATAAGGCATTTTTTCGGCACAAACAAATACAAAATTGATAAAAATTTATTGTCACAGATAATAAGAAGGATAAAGTAAAACTGCTCACACATAATAATATAGTCAAACTACTGTTTATAGGTTAAGCAAATCGATACGGAGACTGACGTATTGAAATATTTGTTTTTTATCAAATGTTATATAGTATACATAGTATTTTAAAGAAAATGTAACTGTGTTGCATTTCAAACAAAAAAGTTTTATCGTTTATAAGTTAATATAAAGGCTTAATTTCGAAAATATACGTTATGATATGTTATAATAAATAACATCTGATCAAAAATGTATGGCTGAGCTATTTAAAGCTAGTGCAAACATTTCAAGATCTAAAAGGACAGTGCGAGATGGCCCTAAATACAGTGTCTCCTTCCTTGTGTTATTTTCCTCGATTATTTAAAAAAAAATATTATAAACTTGTCCCATACACCACCTCCGACATTCGCATGCTTGTGTATAAACAACAAATAACGAATAACAATGAAACACTCACAAAGACGATTCAAATAGGTAAAGCCTCCTAAGCTTTCTTCTAAAGGCAGATCGAGGGCTCAAAATACTAATAAAAATATTAGTATCACAGACGTATGGTTACAATATCAGAACAATCAAATATATATATTATCCAAGTGTTTATAAACAATCACAGCATCTAAAAAAAGTTCTCTTATTAAAAAATGTTGGAAGATTAAAAACTGATTACAAATATACATAATTACAATAAGCATACAGATTCGGCAGTAAGAAACACAAAATTTAACCAATATCTTCTGTAGGGGTTTGAGCTGTTTGATAGTGGTAATGTTGAACAAGATTAAAAACGACAGAACAGTTCTCAATATGGCATCTTTACGATTTGTTTCAGTAATTCATAAGGCAATAAATCTGCATGTTTACAGAACAAGGCTGATAATTTAACATAAACCAAATTGATATTTTAACAAAATATGGAAAGCTATGGTTATATATGCATATAAAAATAACATTTTCCTTTTAAGATCTATATCCTAAAGCCATCTATAAATATGGTGTGAACCAAGAAATGGGTTAACTTTAAAAATATACCTTATGAATAATAATTTATG
>JARFOD010143590.1:0-20249 GCA_031763545.1 Mopalia muscosa
CTGCGTAAATCAGGGACGGTGTGTCTGTGAAAACCATTGAATCCAAGTTAATCAGTGATGGGGTGTCTGTGAAAACCATCGAATCCAAGTCAATCAGGGATGGTAAGTCTATGAAAACCATTGAATTCGTGTGAATCAGTGATGGTGTGTCTATGAAACCATTGAATTCGTGTGAATCAGGGATAGTGTGTCTGTGAAAACCACGACGCTGAATACATATTATTCCACTGTCGATGGATTCATTTAAATGTAAGTTACGGCGTTTAATTACAGCATAACTACATTTTTTCTCAAACAAAACATATGAATGCTATTTCCCACAACTGACTTTCTGCAGATTTTGCCCATTGTCTTGATTAATTCGACCAAGTAACGGAATAATATACTGCCATAAAAACATAACCAATAATAAGATATATTTCTTTTTAAAAAAATTCACCATATTAGCACAGGGTTGTAGATTAATCAAATCGATGATTCATTAAGGCATATTAAACATCTATTTTGCATCTCACCTTCATACATTTTGAGGACATGCCTGACATGTTTACTGGGTGATTGTGTTATTTTCGTTTAGTATCTCATTCTACATCATGCTCTGAGCTAAAACTGTTAAGTTGTCTTAGGGAATGGGGTTTAATTGGGAGAAGAAGTCGCCTAGTATTAGCTCTTGACATAAGGGCCTTAAACACAGCAGCATAAGCCTGGCTGGAAGATTGCTAGACTTCCTGCGAAACCTTAGTTTGCATATTTCTGTCCAAGATAGGTCGAAGGAGTAATTGCTGGGTATCTGTAGGCATAAAGAACACATTAAACACATTAAGATCCAAAGACCCTATACTGTGTCAAAATAGGGACGCTTGTACACCATAAGATCTAAAATCAATCTACACTATCAAAGCTGATAGTGGGCTGGAGTTTAATGTTAGGATAATGATTAAGATTGACAATAAACAGTTCAATATCATCGCTGGAATTATTCGTATCAGCTTGATAACTTATTCAAAACACTGAGATGCCTGTTGACAACTTTTTAGAGGTGGTAATCAATTAGTTCTGAGGCGTTGTAAGATTCTGAGGTACAGTCTGAAATAGAACGATAGGTTGACATAAAGGTGTGCTATAAAGGTCTACTACTGAGGAGTTTACACCACTGCAATATATTAAGGTTAAGTCGAAGCGGAACAATAATGGACATCTCAATAGGCTTTCGCTAGTGCTTTACCTAAAGATTATGTTACACCCGCTATATCCACTGGTATATATTATTCGTTTATGCAGCTAAGTACTTGTGTACTCACCTACCCACTATGTCATAGGGTTTGCAGAATTATTTATCGAGTCCAGTCCGATATAACTTCCTTGTCGATACGAACCGAAATGTTCGCGTCCGAGCTGGATTCACAAATATAGCATCGCTAAAAACTTAGACTATGAGGTACATTTAGGTCACAGCTCCTGTCACTTGTAACATATTCCACATCATCATTAGTAGTATAGGGTGGGCGTTTTTGCTATTAAATAATAATAAGGTTATCAAGTTCTTATTATCAAGTGTGTCGTCTGCTTGTTTAGGAACCCATGTTTAGGAGTCAATGAGTGAGTTTGGCTCCATAGTACATGATTCGTAAGGGATGTATACGTACCAATGAGAGGGTGGTTAGCATGTTAGTGAATGTTAAGTAAGGGCTATGCGCCTATGCGTTATGAAGTACTAGGGAGCGGGTGGAAACAACGCCTTCTACATTACGTTACAGGTAGTATGTGATGGTCGTGGCTCGGAAGTTGACTCCATTGCCTTGAGAAAGGAGACACAAGTCTTATATTGTAATACATAGAATGGATGGCTTGAGGCGGCGGTTTAAAACATGTTGATGGATTGAATTATTTCTACGCCTGACGATCACAGGGTATGGATAATGTAAATGACCGAGCCGGATGTTAAGCCATCTTGTGAAATGAGTTTGACGTTGATGTGCCAATGCGTCAATATTTCGTGTAAAAGTGTCTCCTGACGTCATAAAGTGAACGTCGTAACAACGGGATAAGGATCGATCTAGTTATCTCCCTTAGTTACACATCACCAATATGGCGGATAAACCATCACAGTAGAAGTGGCACTGAACCCGTATCATGAAATTGGGAAGGAGAAGCTTTTAGGGTTGTGGGAGGTGGGCTGTATTCCTGTGATGCTTTGCGCGATTTGCATTCGGGCGTTTGGGCGAGCATCAGGTTTACATTATAAGGAAGAGTTGTTACTTATCCTGCAGTGTGAAGAGGATAGGCACTGAATAAGGAAAGGCTATCATGGGGTGGTGTGCGTGTCTGGCCGTGATGTTTTCCGCGCGGTGGACCCGAACCAACATAGACGTCACAGCATGTCTGTCTTAGACCTAGTCTCGCTAAACCAGACTTCTCGTGATCACGGCTAGATAGTCTGGTAACAGAGCATATTAAACGCTGCAAAAAGAAAATGGCCGTCATATTGTCCTGGTATCGTACAGTTGGTTTTCTGATAGGTTCATCTTTAAATATATTTTTAAACATTCAATCTAACCCAAACCTCAAATAAATTTATTTGTAAATAAATACAAAGTTTTTAGGTTCAATGTAATGTTTGAAATATATTTTTAAATTAGCCTATTAGAAAACTATCTATACAAAAACCAGACCATATGACGGCCATTTTCTTATCTCAGACGAGGCTTCTAGTCTCTTTCACGACCGCGCCACATAGCGGGGGTGGCGGTGGCGTTACGCCGCAGTACGGCGTCAATGACACATGTGGCCTCGTGGCACATGCCATCGACGTCGTCTTGACGCCGCATCGATCGATACCCCACTGCATCTAACGTACAAAATAATTAGTACTTTATAACGCATAACCCTTCATTATTATATAATAGCAAATACTCACCGAGTTGCTCACTCTATACTACTACCATGTCTCGTTGGGAGTTTTTACTTTAACTGAAAAGCAAAGTCATTGCGAGAGTTCTTCATCAAGTTTTATTAAGCTTTAAAATCAGATCGTACCGTAATTCCATTCATGTTTCCTCAGTGCTTCCTCTAAAAAAACAAACCATGCAAAACAAGACAAACACCCTTGCTGTTACTTACAAAGAAATACAATTTGTATTTTTTTTGAACTCTTTAAATACAGTACTAAAGCGCACAATGAACAATATTTATGTTAAAAAGTAAAGTTTTTTTCTCAACCAACTTGTTACTTGTTAGATGCTAATTGTATACAGCCTAAAAATATTTTATTAGTCAGTGTCTTTTTCTTTCTCTACAGAAATATTAATTCGGGAAGAACGTTCTCATATATACATCTCCAACTCATCACAGTTTATGTAACCGACATGAGGGCTGCCGTTGTCTACCGACCCAACTCTTGATCGTTTCTCACACTTAGTGTCGTCGAAATAGTGCCTCGATTACAAACATGTCATAGGTGTCTCCACTATAAAACAATGTTCTAGATATGCATGGTGTATATTAATAGCAAGCTATTTAAATACCATTTATATGTATATTTTGGTGTGTTTATTGTTTTCCACATGTAAGTGTAGGCCTAAAATGTAACACAATATTCTCGACGATGATCATTAAACACTGTTTAATACAAATAAACTGAGTACATATGGTATTTTATCAGCTCGGTGACTTTGCGATAAGCATATTGTCTGTGTTTGTGTTAAACACAGATGTCATGCTTGTAGAAAATAATATGTTTTGGTGATCGTTATATCGATTTTACAGGTGTAGTTATCCTCTTGATCTTCAGAGATAATGTTGATTATAGCAAAGCAAGTCTTGTCAAGAAATATCCAGGCGTCTTGTCTTTTCGACCAGGTAATTGTAAGGATGTTGTTGGGGTTTGGCTGTGTTAAGAGGAGGTCTGATTGATGTGTAAAACAACCTCATTGGACGCATTATGTTTACCAATACGTCGTGAGTTTGTCTTTGATATGGTAACAAGAAGTGACAATACTGATTTCATTCCCGTAAAAGAGTTTGAATGCCATTGAATGCAAATGTATTAATCATTTGAAAAAGATCAAAACTAACTTGTTTTACCGGCATTTAGAAGCTGGGATGATAACATAATAAGTGAGACTTTTATATGGGTTTTCAACTTCTGGGTTTATTCATATACACAATGTTTGAGTGCAGATACTAGCACCATTTTCAAGTTTATGAGTAATAAGCCTTGTTTTAGAGCTAGCTGAGTTTAGAAGACTTGTGTTAAATAACTTTGCTTATCTAGTAGGATTTGCAAACAACTGCTCCCTGTTTAATTATGGATGTCTGTCAACAAAAATTCATTTTCTGTTTAATAATTTCGGTTGTTTTTAGTTTATACGTATGTGTATTAAAGTCGATTAAGTCAGTTGAGAGATATAAGTCAAATGCCAGTTTAAGCGTGTCTTATGGAAGCGAACGTTGACATCAAAGTTATTGTTATTGATATATTGGCCTTATCGGTAATCTGGCTGGGGAAATGGGTCATCATACTTGTTCTGTCCTTATCAACAAATACCCCGCTGTGTGCTTTGCGTCTCAATTGTAATTAAACACAGTGAATAAATAAATGTCATTCATTTCGTGCAGTGGCAGGTAAAGTGTTCTGATAGGACATTTCTTGTAATCTTACACTTTCATAAATTCTATAGATAACCAAACTGCGTCAAGATGGCTGCGTGCCATAACGCTCCTTGTGTGGAGCATCATTGTCATTAAATGTCTGAGAAACCAGCAAACTACTCCAGCAAATGTAAGATGTTACGTACATCTATGTTTATTGGAATGATTTAATGTAAGTGAGAGAATGTCGTCCACAGCAATAATTTGTGTGTTTTAACAGCAATCAATGTGATTGACGCATTTATGTAATGCTTCACTATAAATCCTCTTATAAATAGTTGCTGTTTTACTCATCTGGCGAGGTACAATTTCTATCGGAAAAGGAAACCAACCACGGACAAAAATCAATGTTATATGGCGAAACATTAACTTAAAACCTGGCGCATTGATACAAAGAGGTTAAATTCTTTACCTGGCAAGACAATTAAAGGCTCGGTTTTATTTGTCATAACAAGGGAGAGGCTTTTCCTGTCACAACAAGGCTTTTTCTGCAAATCAAGAGCACTTGTCTACAATAAACAACATCTAAACATTTTAATTTTTATCCATGAATATATCTTTGTCGAGTAAACATTTAAACATCAGCTAAGTCTAAAGCTTCAGAACTATTGATCTTAGAATTTAAAGGTAGGTCTTCATTTCTCACTATTTATTGTCAGTGAAATAAAGTTAACCAGATGTTGTGGAAGATAGTTTGCCTTCGCGTATTCGGTGTGGAGTAATACACCAGATAACAACTAACATGGAGTCCTGGCTATTCCGTTTTGAATTGGCTTTGATTTTGATTAAACTTTTAAACGGTTATTGAGCGCTTCGAATCATATCAATCGCTACATACGGTCTCCACATAATTGATTATGCTGGTTCTAGTTTTAAATGTTAAACTCAGAATGTAGATGACACTGATCAATTCATTGGATTCCAATGACATCTTTGAGACTTGTGATATCGGTGACGCAATATATCATACAATGACACTATTCCCCGACAGATCCGAACAGGGTAGGTTTCCAAGCCACATCTTCTTACAGCCTCAATTTTACTGTATCCGCAGAGTTGAACACATCGTGTGTATCATTAGATTAGAGTAGTTTGAGTGTGTTTATTTACCATAAAAGATCCGACCGAATATCACACGTTGAATTGAATTCGATATTTTCGACAAGAAAATGCATCATACAATGTGATTTAAAAAGGCCAGAAATAAATCGGTTTGTGTCGTTCGACCAATATTGATTTTGCTTATTCAAGATTTGTTTTTATTAAGTTAATATATTGCTTCAAACATCATTCGATTTGGTAATGGCTCGTAAGTACACATATCCCGATCTGGGCAGGGTAATATCAGGAGTGTCTGGTGTGATAAATAACAATATCTGTTCTTTTAGCTGTCAATAAACCATTAGCCTGTTTGAAGCTGTGTCATTTAAGATGAATTAGAATAGAAATGCTAATAGAACCATTTGTGTTTTAAAAAGCCAACCAATATTTGCGTCAAAGCGATAGTATTGGTGTGGATGAGTATCTTATGGAAAGTAGTTTTTTGTCTATCTGGCGCATTATTGTATAATTTAGCCGAAGCCAAAATGCTTTGTAAAGTATAATCACCGCATCCTGTATGTCTGAATTATCCACATAATTGATTCTGATGGTGCTCCTTTTTCTTAAATTCCAAAGCGCAAAATGTACATGCCACTTTTTAATCTGCATAAAAACGCTATTAGTGTAAATGTTTCTCCAGTAATGATTGCTGACTACAAATTATTAGCATAAGTGACCATTTATAACACTAATCAGCTACATGCCTTCTCTATTAACCCCAACAATTGTGAATTAATAAAACATAAATAACGAAATAGAACAAAAGTAGTAAACGAATATCATAAGACTTTTTTAACGTAAATATACAAGTACAAGAATGATTGATAAAGAATGAAGCACGACATTTGTCCCCATTTGATGGGTGATATAAATTAACTTCTTAGGCACATAATGGCCACTTCCGGGCGCGGCGACCATAAATCTCAAACAGGTTCACCCTTGTCAGATCCCTTACGAGGAGCACAAAATGACCCCCGACCTGTTAGTGAAATTTTTCTATACGCTGAATCTTCAAACTGCATAGTACTTTGCTTTTCCTTGCACAAGTTAACGAATAGCGCCTTAAAATTACTCCAGAAGATCGTGTTAAAAATACAGTAGAGAACGAAGTTGGTGGCGGCATTGATCAAAAGCAACAAATCAGTAATTTCCCGAATACCTCTGGCAAGATAGTTCTCCTCGTAATATCCAAACCCAAAGAATGTAGACATGATGGCGTCGGGAGTTATACACACTAAAAATACAACAATGATAAAGATGAGCATCACTGTGACACGGTGCCTGCTAGATGTCCTCTTCCGTGTTAAACGACATCGCCGTAATCCGTATATAATACAAGTGTTCAGGATGATTAAAACAACGAGTGGGATGATGGAACGTAACAAATTGTGAAGCCATATGTAGGTCGTGGAAAATTTTTGATTTTCCCAAAGACTAGTTAAATTCACATCATACACGTAATCCATTTGAATGTAATCGTAAGCCTCTACAGTTCTGTATCTCATGGCATATGGGATTGTGAGAAGGCTCATTAACACAAACACGGTGGTTGATACAGTCCGTGCTCGAGGAATCGTGCAGAATGCCTTCACCCGGGTGGGGTGGCAGACATAGACGTAACGTTCCACGGCAACAGACACAACCAGCCAGGCCGAAATACACAGAGAAGCATTGAAGATATAATGCATGTAAGGGTAGAGGAATCCATAAGCCCTATTTCCTACAGGTGGGTTAACCTCCATAAATAAGATGACCATGGAATAAAGTAAGTCACTAAACACTTTGATACAGTCTGAGATCGCCAAAGCCATTAAATAAATATTTGTGGAAGATTTCATTTGACGCTTACTCATCACGATGATACTGAGTGTATTGCCTGCTAAGCCGATCAAACAAGCAATCGGGTAGATTATTAGACCAGTAACGAAGCGGGCTTGAAGGTAAAATTGCCGAAACTCGCTGCCGACAGGGGCCGATTGGTTACCCAGTAAATACATCATCAACATTGGATTTCACCGTCGAATCTGGTTTGACTTTAGCATGTTGCGGCACATCAAATTCACAGTACCCTTAAGAAATGACTTATTAAGTGGACGTCAATACAGTGGTGGCAGTCTTCAACTAGTGGAATACAGATGCGTTGTTTTATTTTTTAAAATCATTGCTTAACCTCAGAACAGTCTAATCTCAACTGGTGCTAGTGGAAGTATGTTAAACGTCTCATATAGTTTAAACACGGCACTGTTTTACCATAGCTTCAGGAAAACGTGTTGATAGGTGTCAACGGTGATGACAAGCATCCCAGTGTGTCGTGGATAACCTCCACATAGCTCACGCGGCCCTGTGTGTCATGGATAACCTTCGGACTGCTTTCTCGCTCCAGTTCCATTTCACATCTCTCCTTGAATAAATCTGTGAACAGAATAAGATAATATTTTTATGTGGAGTAATTTATTGTCGAAGCCTGACAGGTCGACCCCCACTTATTGTGCAGCTCAGTAATTCATCTCGGCGAGGCGGGACAATAAAACTGTATTCTGATCGCCGAAGACAAAGTCCCATATGGTACAGTTGTCTGTAATGTCATGATAAATAACCAGCGATTGACAGGTTCTCAAACTACAGCCTTTACCATATAGCTCTCTTATTATACACCTCTCAGTCGTCTAAAGCAATTCATAATGCCTACAAGGGCTAAGAATGGCCAAACCCTTTAACCACTGACAAGAATTAGTCACTCTAGCCTTTTGGAAAATTTATATTCAACTGAATGCTATGTAGCTGGCTATCGGAACACCATGTCTCTGTCCGTCCGATTTAAACTTCTTCGGGGCAACTTCTTCTCTGTCTCTTCTCCGTGGACCAATCTAATAATTATAACATGCTGATAAGGCTCTAATTACAAGGCCAAACAACCGCGGGTGTCGTGTTAATGCCAATAGTTTGGTCAGTGCTTCGAACAGCAGGACCCGATTGTTAGACATATACCAATTATTCATGACTTCCATCTGGCTATTTCACGCTCTCAGTGAAATTACCATCACCACTATAACTAAGCAAGCAAGCTTCATTTAACCATTAACGGAGCCGTGTTCTGATCATCTGTCTTTGCAATAAGAGTGTTTGGAGTTGTAACTCGATAGCACAGTGCATGCCAATCTTTCAGAAATCGTTAGTACATATTGAATACCCTGATAATTAGCATTGTATTCAAGTCATACGGACACCTGAAACATATATTAGCGCAAGACAGTATAGTGGATATTTCCAAACGTTTAAGACACTATTTTAGTAGAGCCAACGAAACACCATGAATACGATTTGCTTAAATCCATTAGCAGCATTATATTGGCATCAAGTTGAACGTAAAAATCAGCATAGCAGTATGGTCATTGCTAAGGCGCCATTGGTTGAAATCATCAGTTGTCATATAGCTCCAAGAATAGATGCTCAATATAATTACGATGTTATCGGAACTTAGCAGTTAGCAGAACAAACAATAGTCCACCAAGGAAAGTGAAGCACGAACAACAATTGGGTCGGCTAAGACAATTACAAAAGTGCAAATCATATTGAAAATCCTCAATATCTTATTTCATAGCCTTTATAATTCCCAATATAATCATTTTTATCGCAGTCCCACGCTGTTAATTATTCAACTAGCTCACCTTTGAACACGCTTTGACAGCTGTTCTAAAACGTGAGGGAATGGAAGAAGAGCATGCATACCGGGATTAAGCCTATCTGGCACAGAATAAAACACTGAAATGGGCAACCCACCTCCATCTCCCTCTCTGGCAAAAACACCATTTTATTTTCGCGTTTTTGTTAATGACTAAATCTGTTGATGTAGTCAACATGGCTAGTGAGATTTAGTGGAATTTTTCTACCTCGGCCTTTAAAAATCCAATTAAATAGGACTTCAGTGGATTTTCTTTTGATTATATCGATTTTATTATATTTTTTGTGTGCTTTGTCACGGCTAATGTCACTTTCAGTATTGATGTAGGAGGAAGACCTTTACGGTGGCATACAGGAAATCGCAAACAGATTCAGAATTAAGGGCTTCTGGTTAGTCCGGCAACATACACGTGTACACCAAGTATCATCTGTTGTGTAGTGAGGCGAGCACAACATTAACCGTTGGCTGACCAACTGGAAGACGTGTGCTTTTTATGTCATTAGTACATGGAACGTTTTATCTAGATGCGTTTTATAAATCTTATAAAGGAATACTAAATAAAACCATGCTTATAACGTTATAAATAACGAAACGGCCAGTCGACTGTTCATTGCACAATTGATCAAAACTTTGATGCGCTAAGACTTCACTTTGGGATGAGTTTTATATCTTGACCTTGTTACCAAGATTGACGTATAGACTGGCTAACAAACGTAGTTGATGATATTATTAATCATGTAAACTCTCCATTATTTCTAACGCATAAATGTACTCGAACACAAAGTGAACAATGTGGGCTGCGGCTGCTAGTATAGGAGACACTGTCCGCTGAATTGGGAAGTAAAATACTGACAATATAAGCAAGCAACAAATGCGGAAGGTCATACTTCATATTTGTATCTTCGTTGGCTTCGTCTTAAAATATTTTTAAGGCAGAAACAGAGACGACAAAACTGCCTTAAAGTACATCTGTATACAGCATGATTGGATTCGTTTTGTCATGAAAAATCATGCCATCCTTTATTTGACTAATTTAGAAAGGATAGCTGCGTTAGTTTCCTTTGTCCCACGTTGTCAATAAACGCCATGAAGTGTGAGCCATTGTGCGACTCTAGATGTGAAGGATGAAGTTCCCTGTGATATCTCACCACACACCACCAGCACACAGATGGTTCTGGCGGCAAAAATAAACCCTCTCAATTAAAAATAACAACAGTGACAATAACCTTTATACTGTTCAAAAAAGGAAATATGATTGTCCGTATTAAATCAACTCCAATGTGTCGATGGTTGAATTAAAACAGATGATTAATATAGTCTCTTCAATAATTGGGACTTTAAAATCAATGTTAATCGTCCAGTATTACAAGTAGTATTAACTGCAAATTTTACAGATCGACTAAAAGATTTGTAGCCTTATACGATGCCTTTAGTTTTGACAAGCCTACATTTGTAAAATAACAATAAAATTATCCTTTGAACCCCAATGCGGTTACTATCACTCTGTTTCCGTTATACCTATCCTCTTATCCGGTTTCTCATTTAAAATCATAGTCAGAAAATGCCTCACAGACTGAAAGCTTTATTTTGAGAATGTGCGTGTCTAAATCTCACCACCTTGTAGTAATAATGGAGACGTTACGCAATAAGACAGGCACCTGCTCAGTAGGATCTGAGAGTGAAAAAGGCTGTGCAGATTAATGAGTTACCGAGAATACTGGAGAAAAAAGGGCGAGGGAAATGAGAATAAATAGACCTGTGGTTAAATTAGGTCGGTAAGAACTGCAACAGAGATTCAATGTGTTTGGCACGTAAGTCGAAAAAAGTTCTTGTCCTTTTTTTTTTTTTTTTGGCTTTGCTTAGGCTTAAAATTAATGTAACGGTTCACGAGAAGAAGACCATTGGCCAATTGCGGATGACCTGTTGCCAAAAGAAATATATAAATCAAAGCAATTCACTTAAATGGTTTTTTTAGTTGCTTGTCGAAAGTAAACGATGTGCTGCTTATAACTCTGTTTGTATCCTGATAAACGCTTCCCATATCCATTTGGCACCTCAATAAAGACAAGATGCAAAAAAAGGATCGAAGCCAAACACTCCAATACCTTTTTGCCTAGTTTCTATATTTCGTCGAACAGAGCTTTCTGATACACCAATTAAGCAGGCATTGTTAACAATATCTCTAATATGTACAAATAAACCCTGACAATTAAAAGGGTACATGGGACAATAACCATTATTGATCAAAAAAGAAATTATAACAGTTCTTGTTCAGATTGATTCCAATCTGTCTATTGTTGAATATAAACAGACACTTGAAATGTGTCCATTTAACTCTCGATGTTAAGGGGTTTAAATAAGCCGCTCAGTTGCAGCGAGTCTTGTGATAGATCAGTCTCGTCTATGTGACACCCGGAGATTGAAAGATCCCTCTAGTGTGTATACTAAGATTAATAGTAAATGAAGGGTATATTCAACAAATGAAGTGACAAGAAATCGGAAGCTTATGCCTTAGGCCGATTAGACGGTAATTGGTTTCAAACATATTATAAATATCTTGAATTGGAACTGGGGAAAGAGAACTAAACAGGATGTTCCATGGCTATTAGCTGTAGTCATTTTGTCTTATTAAATGTTTCCTTCCACGGTTTTTGGACAAAAAGGAAACAAATTTCGCTTGTACTGCTTATGTAAAACTTTGTTTATTCAAAGTAAATGTAGACAGATAGGAATGCGCAGCGTATGAATACTTCCATCACCAAATCGATGGACGTAGAGTTTGACAAACTATATATCTATACCGTGGCTTCTTAATATGTGATTAGAGAAAACAGACTAAACGTAAAGCTAGAAATACCAGAAAACAGACTAAACGTAAAGCTAGAAATACCAGAAAACAGACTAAACGTAAAGCTAGAATACCAGAAAACAGACTAAACGTAAAGCTAGAAATACCACAAAACAGACTAAACGTAAAGCTAGAAACACCAGAAAACACACTAAACGTAAAGCTAGAAATACCAGAAAACACACCAAAGGTAAAGCTAGAAATACCAGAAAACAGACTAAACGAAAAGCTATAAATACCCGAAAAAAGACTAAATGTAAAGCTAGAAATACCAGAAAACAGACTAAACGTAAAGCTAGAAATACCAGAAACAGACTAAACGTAAAGCTAAAAAATACCAGAAAACAGAATAAACGTAAAGCTAGAAATACCAGAAAACAGACTAAACATAGAGCTAGAAATACCAGAAAACAGACTAAACCTAAAGCTAGAAATACCAGAAAACAGACTAAACGTAAAGCTAGAAATACCAGAAAATACACTAAACGTAAAGCTAGAAATATACTAGAAAACACGCTAGATGTAAAGCTAGAAATACCAGAAAACAGACTAAACGTAAAGCTAGAAATACCAGAAAATACAAAAACACGTAAAGCTAGAAATATACTAGAAAACACGCTAGATGTAAAGCTAGAAATACCAGAAAACAGACTAAACGTAAGGTTAGAAATACCAGAAAACAGACTAAACGTATAAATCGTCAAGAAAAGCCAATTCTTTCTTTTAAATTTATTATTATTCTCTTTTCATGGAGGACTATGTCGTAAAAATCCTTCAAAAGCTGATTAACTTTTTATACTGTGAAAAAAATGTTATGGAGATAATTAAGTACTGTTGATCTCACACACATTCATAGCGTGGAGATATAACCAAACTGCCGGAAATCTTGTCGCTTTAAAGCTATTCCAAGTAAAATATTAGTTTCACCACTCAGGGTGTTTGTTTTTTGTCGCTTTTTTCTCCTTTATTAAAGGACAATGTGGCAGATGTGGCTTGGACATGTACAACTTATTTTATGCTTTACGATATACAAGTAAATGATCTTATCACCGTCCGTTATTCTAATGGTTGCATGCCTATAGCTGAAGATTGAATCCCAGTGGGGTTATCGCATCAAAGGACACTTCTATAACTGATATGTGACCTTATTCGTCTTTGTCGCTTTGCAACATGAAATGAAATCTGTGACGTCGCAATGAAAACATGCACGGGAATGAATGGGAATGAATGTTATACGTGACATTATATCCACTTAATGTTAGCCTTGCGGGCAGTTAACACACCATGATCCATTAGTCGGTCTGACAGGAAATACCGTGTGTATAAAGATTTGACGAGGACATCTAATGGTGTTTTTAGTTTCAGAATCCGTCATGTGTGCTAGACAAAATGTCAGCAATGACTCTATCATAAGGCTCTCTGTCGATCGGAAAAAAATTGTAATAAGAATATTTCAAATTTATATTCAAAGGAAAATGAACAGAAATGAGTAATTTCGCCCGTAGTTGGTTAAATCTACCACAAAGTTACAAGATGCTATTTAATGAGACGGTTATGTTTTGTATTAAGGATACTCTACCCCCTACAGAGTGTTTTTACGTTTCGCCGTTTTATTCCTAAACTACTGTGAATTTGGTACAACATGTGTATATATTCTGAATCGTCTTTTTCTGCCGAACAATAATAAGTAAATTATTTTTCTCTAAAACTTACGGAAAAAAATATTTTGCTTAAAAAGTACATTTTTGCTACCTCTTTTTCAAATTGCTACTTCTTTTACACTATTTAAGTCAACTGTTCAATCTTACATCATCGTATAAAACATTATGTGAACCCCAAAACGGTCATTCAATTTTTTCCTATTTGTCTTAGTTTTAGAACGAAAAAACATATTAAAAATCTGAATGACCGTTTTTTTAAGTTTTATATGTTAAGATGAAGTGTGCAAAAAATCACCTCTGTAGGTATAAAAACAACTGAGGAGTAGGCATTGTCCCAAGTACGGTACACTGAAAAATGAAAGTAGAGAAAATGGGTAAAATGTATATCTGATCTATTTTACGACGGTTTTACTTCTTTCATGCTCAATTCTTTGAAGTTATTCAATCTAGTTTTTTCACAGTTTGTTTATAATATCGAATTGAGTCATAATATGCATGTTTCGCAAATAATTATGCATAGATATTGTAAAATATACCCGTTTTTCTATCAAACTGACATTAGCTGACCGTGTCAAATGCTAGTTAAATTCCATTCAAGCTGTGATCAATCTAACACCTATTAACCACATGCGGCGTCAGTGAATAAGTGCTCAATATACAATACACGGAAACCGTTGATACGGGTAGGTCAGACAGTTAATCCTCTCCAGGTAGCTACTTGTATTGAATTGATTGTCAAAACACCCCTGTTGTAAATAATGTAGTCAAGTTTTATCATCAAAATTAACGATCTTCAAATTCAATTTTTATTATCGGGTCTGCTCTGGGATAAAGATCACAATCTCAACTTTTTGGAATATGCAATAATAAAAAAATCTCAAATTTTAAGCTGAGAGGGTGTTAAAGTATCGTTAAGCTGACAACGATAGTCCTTAGAATAGTTCAGTTGGTTTATTAGGACAGAAAGCGATATTAAAAGTAAGTAATTTACTTTTGTGGATCGATTTGTTTCTTAGATGTAGATGGAACATAGTATATTTATTTCACAACTTAATTCCAACTGCCACTCAAATTAGAATAAATCTAGCCAGGAGCATTTGTTTTTATTTCAGTTATATTGGATTATATCAATGGGGGCATAACACGATTTCATGTTATGTGTGAAACTCCTATATACTATTCCAAAAAAGAAACGCAACATTTTTTTTATCCAAATAAGAATTGTCAACATCATTTTAAATACACAAATAAGCATTGCATTGCATTGAAATTAAGCACACTGCATGGTTGTTCAGATTTTGATGTTCATTAAAATGTCAAAATTTATCATATTAAGTCCATAGCGCTCATATGACGTCAAGGTCAATATCTGTTGTGCCCTTCATTAACCTGTAACACCGCACGGACCCGTCTCGGCATAGACATGATCACTCGACGGATTCTGTTTTGCGGAATTTTCCTCCATTTTTGCTCAAGAGCAGTTCTTGCAGATTTTGCAGCGCTGGATATCGACTGCGCACGCGTCTATCCAAATCATCCCACAAGTATTCTATTGAGCTCAAATCTGGTGATTTGGACGGCCAGGGCAACACTGTTAGGCTCTGGTTATTTAGAAACTCAACAGTATCACGAGCTGTGGGCGGCCAAGCGTTGCCGTGCTGAAAAACTTCTCTACGGAGGTCCATTATGGGCAGCATGTGTGGTGTCAAAACCTCATCTCTGTATCTAGCGGCGTTAAGGTTACCAGGGACGTGCACCAGTAAACTTTTTCGGACGCAGGACATGGCAACCCACACTTCCTCCGTCGAAATTGTCGACCTCAAGAACGCAGTTCCTTGCAAACCTCTCATTCCAGCGTCTGTTGACACATGTACGATCATCACTTTTCTGCAGCTTGAATATGGATTCATCGCTAAACCAGACTCGCCTCAGTCACTTAATCTGTTGCACCATCAGACCCATGCACGTCGATGCTAATGTCTCAGTACTACGCCAAAGTAAGCCGTTTTGACCGCGTCTGTTTCTGACTGGCTGTACCGATATTTTCCGGAGATCTGAGACATTTGATGCAGTTTCTGTTGCTGTTATGGTCCTATTTCTCAGATGAGGTAACCGGATGTGGCGATCGGATGTAGCGGGCTGCTGTTGTGACCCTAGGTCGACCAGAACTCAATTGAACGGCTATGTGTATTTTATACCAATTAAGTTTGCTCAATGATTAGGAATGATTCGCACGTGCAACTGCCATAAGTTTTTTCCTACGCCTTCTTCGTGCTGCGTTACACAAAGACTGACCCAAAAGCCACGTGTGATCAATAGCCACTATCAGGTGTTTAAATTCAATTATCGGACATTTACATTACAACATGATCATGTTGTCATGTCTCAATCACGCACATTTTTGAAAGAATTCTTGTTTTAAATGTTGTTTGTGATATTGCATTTCTTTTTGGGGAGATTGTATGTTTTACCTATCTTTTCCCCCTAGTTCCACATGACAGGCATGAATTGATTTTATCCATATTTTTCCAAGAACACTTAGGCCCAATCAACTGTTCACCCGATCTATAATTTCTGTTCCAGCAATTGACAAACATTGAAACAACTGCTCATATAATCAGAGAGCCGGTTAGCAGGTGTGTTTTGGTGCAAGCTTATACAGGTTTGGACTGGAGATATACGTTTGGGAACAGAAAATGCTGGTTATCGAAACCCCTGTGGAGCCAGTTTGAGAACTTTGGCCGCCATTAGGAGGTTAGAATTTAGTGCGAACTGTTTGGTAGAATTGAATACCTAGACATATATATTGGTCGAAAAGATACAGGACGTGGTCAGTATAAACCTTAAGCGTGGTCTGTGTTTGTCGATAAACGTGCTCCAAATTATAGGTGAGGCAAAACTGCACCTATCTTCTTTACCTAGCGTTATCACAATGTCTCTTTAAAAACATCAGTGAATGTAAAATTTTCGCTAAAGTCTGCAAAAAGAGAAATCTAATATAATTCATTAAGTCGGGAAGCATATTATCTTAATGAAATCGAACAGCAGAAGTGACAAAGGATACCTGATCTTATCAGACCGCCTGTCAGTTTTAGCTGGTATGTTTTGATGAAAGCGGATATATTTAGACTAAGGGTCTATTTCGGGAAGAGATTCGTCAGTTCGTGAAGCCTGTGTGATGTTGTTTACAGAATTCCATTGTTTTCCATTGTGTATAAAAATAGCTATTTAGAATCACGGGGAGCGTCATTTCGAGGACAGGTTTCTCTCAAACAGATCAACAATGATGCAAAATGTCCGAAAACAAGTCATAAAAAGGCGGCTAAAACTCTAAATAGGCTAATAAGCCAAGAAAATGGAAGTGGATTTCCATTATAACTACATAGCACGGGACCAGCTATAGGACATTAAACACAAGGGGTAATATGGTGAATTCAATGAATTATGAACGACATAGGAAATTGCGCGAGTTAAAACATACAGAGTATTCTGAAGGAGCTACGAACATGTACACATATATTGGCGTTCATATTACTGTTAGAGTTTGGAAAAAATCCGTTATTTCCCAAAAAGCCAAAGATAATTTTGAACGAAAAAAGCGATTAAATTATTAAATTAATATATTTCACTAGCTAACAAGGAATTTAACGCAGCATTATCTTTGATAACCATTATAGCTGAATCAACATGTTTAATTACGCCATCGTACGCCAGCCTACGCATAATCTACGCAGGTCTACGCCAAAGAAAAATTTATTTTATGAATACTTAATCTAATTTCGGTGTAGACGGTACGCCACACCGCATCCGGCGAGAAAGGGGTTTAAGATAACACGAATAAAAGAAACGCTATCGAATACGTTGTACAGTTTGTAGTGTCAAATATAATGCAGTTTATCAACTCTATACGACGGTGGATTTTTGACAGTACTTCATTATAATAGTACATGCAATTATATAAACACATTATTGCAGACAGGTTCTTTCAATCTGTTTAGTAAAAAGTAGATATACCAGAGAAAATGACTCAGCTACAGACAAACCTATCTCACAGTTAATAACAGGTAACGTCAGAGATTGTTTGGCTAATTGGTCAGCCCTCTCATTCCCCGGTACACCTGAATGGCCCCGAACCCAGGCAAAAGATACCTTTTCAAAGTATAGTAATTGTTTATAGTATTTCACATATTACTGGAGCTTTACAGGAAAATGTGAAGTTTTTAATAGCTTGTAGGGCGCTTACACAATCAGAAAACAACAACTGCTCGATTTGGTTTAAAATCACTTAGCCAGTTAAGAGCATTTAGGATAGCCACCAGCTCAGCTGTGAAAACTGAAACACCATTAGAAACTCGTTTAAACGAAGAATATTTTAACTCTGGGACACAGAAAGCAGATATTTGTTAGATTTAAGCTAACATAAATGTGTTTAATGACGTCAGGTATTGTGAATTCATGATAGGTCATTGTCTAAACTGTTGAATAAAAAATACGTATTGCACGTTGAGTCAAGTCATTGTCCAGTTTCGGGAGTGACTCTGTACTAGGTCATTCTACACCAGTCTATCAAAGCCGTTTCATATTGTACTTTGTCATATCTAATTTTGAAAACGCAATACCTTGGACATATTTATATCTGTTTCATTCAGATTACAGTGTAACCGGCGTACATGCCAAAATATTCCTTAATCAACATTTCAGTCATTCTAGATTTAGTAGCGTTGGCCCAAGCTGATTATATACACATGCTGAAGATCTGTTTAATATGATTTCATTTAATCAAGAGTTAACGCTCGATATTAAAACACATGTGCACAATCCGTCTGAAGTATCATTACACAGGTAGTATACCATGAATAATCCAAGCAAGAACAACTAGCTTTCAGCTTTGTTCAGACCAGTATCCGGCCAGACTGATATATGGGTGATACATTAGCCCGGTGAGGATTGTCTAATGTTAAAAATAACATGCATAGGGATTATTTACCAGAATGTCTTCAATCTCATTCAATCCATTTGTAGTTTTGACGAATTCGATGATGAGGTTTTTTTGTAACTGACAAGAGATCTTTAGGGAAATATACCGCTGTAATTATCGCACAATGCTCATGTTCTATTTACAAGTTTTGGTTTTACCGTTACATCTTCTACTGTCTTCCTTATTAGGGTATCTAGATTCATTGAATGAACTAGGGTAAATCTTGCATCTTCATCTTCTCTAGCGGACGAAAATAGTGCTGTTGTAATACATGCCTTCAAGTGTAGACAATACGTCATATATGTTGACCTGTTCATAAAGACATGAGCATATGAAGACCCGTTATGAAACAGTATGACTTCAATGGGCAGGGCTAGCAGTTGTCATCTTCTTTTAAATTACTTCCAACAAACGATAGCGCAAACTTAAAAAAACGAAATAAAATACTTTGATAGAATAAAAGAACATTCTGACACAATTTTGTTTTACAATGATTGTTTCGTCTGACCCCCTATACGTTTGAACTTATTCCAACACTAACTGGGAGCTAATTTAGATTTATATTGTATTTAAGTCTTCTAATACATTATTTTAGGAGGATAATTTGATTTATATTATTAATTTGCCAAATGCAAATACTGTTATTTATGTTGTTATTTATATTTATGCACTTATGGTATAAATAACCACAGATATATATCTATCTAATCTAACTGAACAAATGTTGATAGTTAATGGCAAACGCACCAATCCATGGTAAAAAGAGTTTCGTGTTAATTTCGCATTATTGGACAATAACCATGAGATCAAATATGCCTGGAGCCGGGTTCTATCAAGCAGTTTTCCATCGATATCCTTATACTATATTCAAGTACAGAAACAGACGTTTAAGATCAATGTCTTTAGAAGAGTAAAGCAACAACATCTACAATATACCCATTGTTTAAGCTCACTACACGTTCCTTGGTTCAGATGCTAAACAATTTAGTAGCTTTTTGTTCTGCGCCTGTCTGGTATTGTTATGACTTAGGTTTAAGTACAATATACTGAATAAATGAAGGCGAGCGAGTCATCTTAACTGAAATCGTTCTACCACTAAATATCACAGTCTGTTGTTTATATAGTTGAATTATTGTGCGTTACTTTTAGCGCTCTTTGCAAGGCTGATCAGGTGCGCAAACTTACTTCAGACTGCCGAATCGATCTAGGGCTTAGGATATGAAAACTACTAAAATCAGAATTTGTGCTCAAGCTCTTGAGATTGCAAACAAGGTAAAATCCAGTAGGCTGCTTTTGTGGGCAGTAGGGGGGGGGGGGGGGGGGGGGGGG
>JARFOD010143591.1:0-12946 GCA_031763545.1 Mopalia muscosa
CACCAGGGCAACAGAAATCAACCTCTTTTCTCGCCTCTTACGATCGACCGAGGAAGCCGAGGGAGTATTCTGCAGGGTCATGGCTCACCCGCTCCCTCACGGGGCAATAAATAATTCAAAGCATTTGGAAACTGATATACAGGTACATAATAAATGTTCAGAGCATAATGTACATGTAGGCCTACACTCAATAAACTCAATTTGCATATCTTAAAGCCATTTTATGAATTTTGTTTACATGTTTATTTAAGCGAGTTGAAAATGTGCATATGCAAGTATAACAGAATTCTGGTACCATATATCTATAGATATATATATATATTCTGTAAGATTTAATATTTAATTTAGGTAACATGTATCCCAAATTCCATAGTCAAATAGTGTATAAGGTTATCAGTGTGGCTGTGTACCTCCATTCCAATATAAACCAATAGAGCATTGAGTCAGGTTCACCTTCCAGCCTCACAATTAATCAATACAGCCAATACCTGGCTAGTTCATTATATGGGGAATATTTGTAATAAATAATTAAAAATAAGCCGCAGCTGTGTGTGACCAGTATTATGAATGAAAACAAAGAGCAGATACATTCATTGATCACCTTAGAAACCCCATTGTACCCTCAGAAACATTGTCAGCTTCTCACTATTTCATTTCATTTAAATCACAAATTCTGTACAATAACTCACAGAAATTTTGTTTTGGTTCAATTGAGGTTAATTGATTGGTGTTAACTGTGTTATATACCTTGGCATGGGTCCAAATAGTTCTGTATTTTGCTGTATTTAAATACTTTTTTGTATTTGTATTTCCCTTTCCAAAACGATGGTATTTGCATTTTTTGTAAAAATACTTTGTAAAGGCATTTTAAAAACGAAAATACTTTAAAATACTTTGGTAAATATGTCCTTTGATAAAAAATTTTCCCCCACATGTTTACCATACACAGTGGCTATCACACACCCAAATATAATTGTGTGTACTAGCGGGGCTAACCAGGGCCTGTGGCAGACCCATTTTTAACAAGTTTTATGGGATATGGACAGCAGTAGTTTGGGCCCCTAACCCTATACCCCTTCAAAAAATAATTTTGCATGGAAATGCCACATGATGCCCCTTTCATAGATTTCTAATAAAATTTTGCATTATTTATTATTAAGCTGCCTGTTCTATCCATTCACTATGATCATCACTTTCATCTGAATTACAGGGCTGAGGCGCTCCCTCTCCCCAGCCCTATTTTTTTGTTTGGATGGTGTGTGAATGTGAAGGGTTCCCAAACGTTTGACCTAGATTGGGGCAATTGATTGTTTGGTGTTTTACACCGTCGGTGTCATGTGAACAAAATACATCAAATGTGTACAATTGAAGTCCGATCTGAAGTTAAACTTGTATACAGGCTAAATACAGCATATGTCAATTATTGATTTGACTTAAATGTCAGCATGACACTCGATTACCACAAGATCAAAATAAACTGTGACACTGAGCAGTGAAAGACAGCTGCACATGGTTTTTGACAGTTTTATTGGTGTTTAACATCAGATTAAAACAGCATTTTAATGACACGACAACAGATTGTCTACATTCATTGAATTTCATTAAGCTATATTTAAATGGAGATCAGAACGGAGAGGACTTCATAAAGCACCCTTATGCCAGACAGTCACATATATGTGCACTGAATGAGGAACAGTAGTCAAGCATGTTAACAACTAAACTATAAACCCAGGCCTGTGGTTAGTGAGATCGGAGAAAGCTGTAAATGTGGTCTAACTACCAATCAGGTGATGACCACACAAGACAAATGTCTCTATATAAGTCTATGTAGCTGTCAACATCCCGTAACTAGTGTAATTAGAATTTACAAATTATTGACAAATATAAAAAAACGTAAGAATCCAAGATGTTTCACTTGCTTTAAATGTTGACATCCATGTGCTAGTGTTTGTTTGTTTGTTTGTTTGATTGTCCGCGCGACAATGAAAGTCAGGGGCGAACAGGCCATCAGTTAGGGAGACAGTTCACAGACAGATATATTGTGTATTCTATACAGTAAAAAAAATCTGAATGGATACGTTTTCTAGACACGAGAGCAAACTACGACTGTCAAATCAAACACATTGAAAAATAGTAATAAATAAGCCTTGCTAGTCCTTTACTATACGTTGTAATCAAAAAGTTCTGTCTCTCGCAAATAAATATGGCAGTAGGCTTACATGCGCTGTTCATAATCTTCCAGGAATAAACGCAAAAACTAGGTTTAGAGTATATTTGATTATTAAAAGTTGCATGTATTTTGTAGCAATTGTATCTTCATTTAGCCAGTAATGTAACATAACAAAAAGGACTATCAATAAATAGCACAAACATAAGGTTATCAGGGTCAGCTGTAGAATTTGAAGATGATCCCCAGACGCTCCAGTCACGTGATTTTCAGTTGCATGTATGGCGGTTGTTTAAAGACTTACATACGCGATTACGGACTTCGGTGGAATTTTAAAGGCCATACATGTATATGACCAAGTGTCATATATATAATGAGTACTAGAGCAGTATTCGAATATTGCAAAACAGTTACTCTGTTATGAAAATCAGTACCCGTTTCAGCACTTCTTCAGTTAGCAGAGGAAGAAAATTAACTTCGAACATCTCTTCACATCCTGGTTCACAGTTGTGTCAATTATTGTTGGAAAACACTGTCATCATATAAGGGGAATACCCTTAAGCAGGGCATAAACACTTATCAAACAATCAATCATAGCACTTGAGCTTAAGTAGTGAACTTCTGTAAAAGATAACATGTACATAAAGAGGAGTTGAGATCTACTAGGGGGACTAAAAGTGTGAACAATAGAATAGAGGAGTCCATTATGCCAAGTCTGAAGTCAAGGACATGGGCACCTGCCTACACCAGAGTGGTCATTCTAAAATTTCTACATCAAGTTTACCTGTAACATGGTGACCAGGTGACATGGGTTTAAAATCCAGATCATCTGACGAGTGGCAAACTTAAAACCCAGTTCTGTTCCAAAAGTTAAACAAAGCAACACCAATAAAATCCTCTTGGTAATGGGTTCTGGTGATTTTTCCCTCTGTAAATCTGGTACAGACATATGATAATACCCCCATATCATGGTGAAGAGAGCAAAGCATGATGCAAACAAAGACTCGAGAACTCGCTGAGAAAGGTTTAAAAAGTTAACACAGTCTTCACCACCATTGCCAGGCAGTGAGTGGTCCACACCTTCATATGCCCACTCAAGCAGTCCGGTCCAGGCAGTGATGTTTTCTGTGTCAGACATGACTCCCGCCTGGAACTGTATCGATAGTAAGACAGCCACTTAACTGGGGGTGAAAAAAGACACATTCATTTTAAAAAAGATATCAAAATCAAGCAGCCAACAGGAGCAGAATTTTTAAAACAGTTTATTTGTATTGGTGAATATGTAAAGCAGTTCTCCCTGCTGGATTTATGCGCCTGCAATAGTGCATGTTTTTCATGCTTTTAAATTGAGAAGACGACTGGAATGGATAAAAAGTGGTGCACATCTTGTAGATGATGCAGGAATCCCACAAGTAAGATGTGAAAGTAAATGGGATAAATTGATTGATTAATTCCTTGGTGTTTTAGGCAATGTGCTTAAGGGTATTTCACTTATTATATATGACGGCGGTTCATTCTAACAATAACTGACACTTGCACAATTAAGATGTGAAGCACTTCAATAATGTTGGAAAGAGAATTTTCCTCCAGTGCTAAGTAGAGACAGCATTGCTACTCTTCAAACAAACAGCCCTTAGTCAGAGGGTATAAAGGGGATGACAAAGCTTTTTTCTTAAATGATCTTACTTGTACGTAACTTTGTACTTAATGACAGTGACGGAGGAATTCCTGGCCGTCATGTTTACAGGGCATGGTAATATCAGAGTCAACTCTATCTTTATTTACATTCGAGGAATATTCAAAAATAGAACACAACTAAACAAAGACTTTTTCTAATACTGTTCTTTTCATTTTATATCGTTTTTTTCTTTTCTTTAAATGTACATCATCTGGGGCACGAACCATTGTCTGTGAGTATTAGCCTAGGTGAAATGTTGTTGTTGCAATTTAATGTCAACAAAAATAAAAACAAAGGCATGAGCTATCCAAACAAGGATCATTGCAAATTAAATATCAGTCTAAATTTGAAGTCATTAACAAAATCCTTTCTTCCAGATACGTGTAACCTTAGGATAATCACTTAGAAAGGATATATTTATGAACATCGTTTGCATTTTTTTTCGGAAACCACTTACGCCGTATAATTTCAGTTCCAAACGTCTGTCATCCCAGCAGCAGTGTCAGCGACGTTAAATTTTGATGCAGAGGACAGGATGTTCATCCTCATCAGCAAAGTAGTTCGTCATTTATTAGAAATCTTGAACAATCTAGTTTTAAAAAGAAAAGGCCAATCGAAATCAAGTAGTAATTATTTGTTAGTTAGATGAAATATCCCAAGCATTTTAAGCCTACCACAGAGTACAAGTTATAGACAAATAACAATTTCACCGTTTTTCGGATCTCCATACAGGAGTATCCTCCCTTTCCTCTGACACATCTCGGCGGATTTATACACGACAGATGGTCAATACCCAGCTGTATTAATACATGCTAACGCGCTCCAGTGATCTGAATACATATCAATGCCATACAATAAATTAGCTTAGCTTCTAGTGATATGCTTATTTATTTGATATATCAACACTAGAACCAATAAAAAAGAAAAACACGGCTAAACAGATAGTCCTATTGCTGATATTAAGTAATAACGGGGTCTTGATAATGGATTCATTAGATCAATTCTGAGCTTGGATTACAACATAATGTAGAAATTGTAGGCCCTGTCCCAGATTAGTCACAGTAGGCAGTTACGTATAGCATACATTGGCGATACCTGGAATCCTGAATCTAATAAGACTAAGTATGTATAGGTGACACGCTAATTAGCATTATAGTTTAAACCCTTACACATCACACCAAGGCGCAGAAAAACACGGTCGCCTGGTTTGTAAGTGTTTCATAGTAAATAAAATACGTAATTGAAAAGATAATAGGCTCTTTATCTTAATAATAAAGTTTGAGGCTCATTTAGATTGTAGAAAAAAAAAACAAAAGGGCAAGAAATAAAACATTTACTAAATGTATACATGGATTTGTCCCGATCTGTACTATAGTATAGTATAGTAGCCTATAGTAAGTACAGATCGGGACAAATCCATATATTTAGTAAATGTTTATTTCTTGCTTTATTGTTTATTCCTGTTTATTCCTTGACACCAAACGAGTCTTAAACTTTATAAATAAGATATAAAAAAATTTAAGAAACTTATTATTTTCTCAATAACGTATTTTATTTACTTTCAAACAATTACAAGCCAGGCGACCGTGCAGAAAAGTTATGTGTTTGGTATGGAAATAATCGCATTCACTCGCGATAAATTTAAAATCTCGCGATTATTCAATGTATCTTTTACAGCCCAATAGGACTATATCGGTACATACGCCGTTGAATTTTAGTTACTTATACTTATCTGTTATTCTTAATTAAATAAGTTTGAATAACACTTTTTAAAAGTTTTATATTGTACTGTGTTTAGTAATGTCGGTGTGTCTGCTTCGGTAGTAAAAACATGTTTAAAAAATAATACCGGTGATAATTTAAAAAATATGATTAAAACAATGTATAGAATATTGTTTTCAGAAATGCCATTCTTGATGTCATTAACATAATAAATGATATAAAATAAATATTTATGAACAGCCATCGAATGTTCAGATTTTACATTCAATGTCAGAGTTAACAGTACAGCTGTTGACCCCAAAAATTATAAAGGACTGTCAATGTGCAGCATACGAATCATGCGCCTATTTGTTCTGGGCTAATTAAGGTTAAATCTTGTGTTTTTCATTTTCTTTTAGGTATTTTATTTTATTTTATTTATTCTTTTTGTGCTTGTTGGTTTGTTTGTTTCTGTTTTTTAAATTTTTTTTGTGTTTGTTTGTTTTTTTTAAATTTATCATTGTAACTTGTTTGTGTGCGTGTTAGAATGTGTGGTGTGGTTTGAAAAAAGAACGACAACTCTTGTCAGAGACTGGGATCTGTTATAAAGTTATCTCCCGTATACTTTAAACGTTCCGAAACCAACTCAATGGAAACACAACTATACAGTCTATAATAATAATCTCAGAATTGCAAACAAGAGAACCTTTAGCTACAACACGTCTATTTCAATTATTATCTTGGTGAATTCCCAAGGAGTTGAATAACTCAAAGTCGCCAAAAATTTATCAGCTTTAAGACTTCACTTATCAATCAAGGGATGACTACAACAGTTGACACTGACAAATTTAGTGAGAGTAACCTAAAACCAACCGGGAGTTGAGTCATTTACACACGTTTAGGCTGTTTTGTCCGTTTTCATTTTCAACTTTAAAAGCCTTTATTTCTCAAAAACTATTTGCAGTATGCTTTTGAAATTTGGCACACACAATCTTTAGGCCATTATCTAAAATTCCGTCATGCAGATTTGTTATACTGATTTCGTTTTGAAGATATTGAGCAAATATTTTTATAAGGGCACATTTTTGTTTTTTGAATATATTATTTATTAATTGTACTTGAACTAAATTGAATTTAGAAAAACTTAGTTTAAATTAAAGTTCAATTGTATTACAGCCAGACAAGTCTTACCGGTGTATGTGGCTACATTTTGATTACAATAATACAGATATTTTATAAATACAATCTCTAGAAAACAACATCTTTGTTATACACGCTGTTTAAAAAATATAGTGTTATAGAATAGTTTTTCATGTGGCGGAATGACGGAATTTAAGTGTTTTTAGAAATTTTAGTGTCTACAAATACATGAACATTCTCTGACTATCTAAGACTATCTATTTTTTTTTTTTAAATTATTTGACATATTTGTTTATTTGGTAATTATAAAATATAACGAATCATAATCTAATATTTTGCTTGAGGTTTAAAAAATGAATAAAATCGCACATACTGTGGCTTAAAGACCGCATGCCCGTTTGTTCGGCTGTTGCTCAGGGCGTACGAGTTTGAAGGACGGCCGTAAAAATCCGTACACCATTCCAAAAACGTCAATAACTAATAGCATTGCATTGCCGTTGGGGTTTCTATTTCCACTGAAGAGTAAAGACACTGAAAACAAACGTTTTCCCAAGTCTAGTTTCTTGCAAGACAAAAATGCTTTTAAAATTGACGTAAGACTGTCAAATGAGTTACAAAGACTGAGATGGATTTTCATCTTCTGGATATATTGGTCAGCAACGTTTCGATCTAGATACTAAGATCGTTTTCAAGCAAAAGTTGCAATGGTTACAATTAGTATCTAGATCGAAACGTCGCTGACCAATATATCCAGAAGTGGAAAATCCATCTCAGTCATGTCTTTGTGATTTACCCAGCTTCTAAATGCCGCTCAAACAAGATGTCAAATGAGTGTTTCCTCTTAACAATGGTAGCGACAGCCACACAGAATAAATATCAAAATAAGAGTTAATTATTTTACCCCCCCCCCCCAAAAAAAAAATAATAAATTTCTTTGAAACCAGCCACTCTCTAAAAATGATTTCTAACCCGGCATGCCGACGAAGTTAGTATTTATTTATATGGATGGAATATATTCACCTCATATTTATATGTTTACGTCCCCAATACCCAAAAGTAATAACCATAAAAAAACAGACTAGGTCGAAACCAATTTCGAGATGGGTCAACATTACAGTGATCACTTCAGATATGCGGCAAGTGCTTGTTTAGTCTGGGTGTTAGGATACACATTTGAACAAAATAGTAGTTGGACTCATACGGATATAGCCATCAAAAGTGCACGAAATCAATGAAGCCGGTGTCACTAAATTTTCAGAGGGAAACTGTCATTTAAAGACATTTGTTTTAAACTAATAAACTCAAAAAATGAATGCAATAGATAAAACTCAATTTCACCTATTCATTTAATTAAAAAACAGGTTGTTTATTAAATTTATTTGGAGTTATCTCAAAACAATCTGGAGCTCAATCATTTACACACGTTTACGACTCTACTGCTTGTCAGCAGTAACATATGCGACTGTTATATTTTCGTTGATTTTGCTGTTACTTTCAAAGGATGAATATATTACCAACATATATATTTAGAAAGTGGAGGACTGGAAGATTCTAAATATAATGTTATCTTATGATTCATTTTATTTAATAAAAGCATTAATATAGAAAGACGTCAAATATTTTTGAAAATGGACTGTTGCAATCCCTACAATATCCGAAACCAACAACAGTTAACACCTGTATTTTGCTGAAATTTTTTTTTTTTAAATCTTTTATTATCCGTACTATACAATTGATTGAAACTCGCTTCTTGACAATATTCCAACAGAATGTTCACCTTCAACATTAAAAAATAAAACACATCTATTCCATACTTCCGAAGAACCGACCTTGAACTACGTAGGCGACTGACTAACTAATGTCCTGCAAAATCTGGGACAGTTGCTATTGCGTAATTAGTATACAACACTGTACCGACAAACCCTGTTGTTATCTCAGTACTCAATATTTATTCTTGACCAAGGTGAAATGCAATGTCCAATGTACTGATTTCAGCTTGCTTTTGTTGGGATAACAAATCAACTTATGCTTCGACCAAGTTTCGCCTTAGCCAAAGTGTTTTCGTTATTTTAGGATAAGACTTTCTTGTTTTAAACAGAAGCTATCTAGTTCAGAAAACTTTGAATGTTGAAACCCGTCCGGGAATCGAACCCACGACCATCAGAGTTAGGCACCGAATCGGCAGCAATAATTACCGGTCATCTAGACCCCTTAGCAACCCGGCATTCCCAACATATCTGTTCGGAATGAATACTAGAAAGCATACTTGGTGATAACTTGCTGTCCGGTAGACATCTTACATCATATGAACTGTTATGACATACTGTTGGGGAGGGTTATTCAAAAATAGAAGGTTAGTCAACTGGAGTCTTAGATAGAGGGCATTCATTACCCCTCTGATATGGGTGACACGGAGCTCTCAGAAAGCTGAAAGCGATATTTTAGCTTTAGGAGCTGTGTCATTCGGAGACTGACTAGGGGATCGTGGGTTCGATTCTCGGACGGGTTTCAACCTGCACAATTTTCTTAGTGGAGCCTGTTCAAAGTAATAAAACGGTATCCTAAAATCACGAAAAATACAAATCAAACGAAAAGGATATACATTATAGCTTATACTTTTGCGTGTGTGTGTTTCTTTATATTAAATACCAAATATTTAATTTGATATGCAAAACTTTTGAAAAGTTTTAATCCAAAAGGAACTATAGTGATGAACCTTTTTTTGTTTGATGACTGCTTGTTATGAATAGGTCCGTATTTCCAATCGAATGTTAGTTTTTTGTTGGTTTACTGTTGACTGGATGAATCTACATCGCTATATAAGGTTGTAAGTTGAATTATTCAGTATGAGTATATATACATCTGCATGCGTGTTGAATTGATAACTGTTCATGATCTATTGGTTTTTTTTTTTTGTAGAATGGATAAATGTTCATTATATAATTGTTTGTATTACTGAATTAATAATACGGCAGACCCTATGCAAATATGCGATCAGTGTATCGGACAATTTTTAATCTCTTTTATCGCCGAATGTACGTTTTCGAAATGAGATATCAAGCCCTGAGCATTATTGCTATAGTATTTTAAATTTGGGCAATGCATATGTCTCTAATCCTGTAAAATATATTTCCGCAGATAGGATATTATCCTCGAATAATTATTGTGTCCTGTCTACTCGGAAATCCAATGACAGGAGTTCCTTTGCCTATTTTGGTCTGTCTTTAATTTATACATTTATTCACTATATACTATATAGCATCGTTAGAAGAAATAAATCGATGGCGACAAAAAGGAGGGATCTGTCTGGACATATTGACCCAAACCCTCACCAACAGTATGTCATAACAGTCTAGTATATGACGTAAGATGTCTACCGGACTACAGCTTATCAGCCAATACGCTTTCTATTATTCATATAAGCAGACGTTTTGGAAATGATAGTGTTAATGAACCAATCAGTTGATACAAAATTATCGATTTCTAGTCATTTCTCATTTAGGATAACCCGATTGACTCAATGCTGATCATTTTTATATAGTTATGAGGATATTTATTCCCGTATCAAAACAGCTGGTCTGTTAGAAAAGTATTTTATTTTTTAAAAAAATGATGGGTGTTTTAAAAAAAGACAGATAAAAACAAAACAAAAATTGAGAACTGATATAATACGGACTTCATTCAGTCATTTAATTTCTTATTTCTGCAAGTTTCCCGTCTAGCAATAAGAACGGATAACTAACTACACGGTCCCTTTGCTGGCCCTCTGTCTAAGGGCAAATCGTTTGGAGAATAGCAATGCTGTAACCCAGCAATGTGTGAAGATTAACTTTCCAACGGTAGGAAACACATACAAATTTGGGTTGTGAGAGTATCAATTATTGTTAGCATGCACTGCCGTCATATAAGTGAAATACCCTCAAGAAAGGCGTTAGACACCAAGCAAGCATCCAAACCCTTTTAATCATAGAATTTAAAACGTATATATATAAATGATTTTAATTCATCTTCATCCCTGTGTGCCACTGTGATTGCTTTTAGAACTATATATAAATCAAACTGTTTTATATAGTATAACCAATTTCGAACGAAACATTCAATTGTTATATCGGTGCAGTTTTGGCAGTTTTAAAATTCTTGGTAAATTTTGTTTGTATGACTGGACAGAGAAAACACAAGGCTGTTGACACAACCATTATAGACAAAAAAAAGACGTGAAAACAGGTGTGAGGTATGTATTGGATGAATCTACATCGCCCTACAAGTTGTTTCCAACAATTTCAAAATATTTGCAATATTTGCACAATTTATCCAGCTTAATTCCTACATTTTTTTAGCAATCTGTCGACGAATCATTCTGCGTGATATATGAGTGTCACACGAAGTGGCTCCGGCAATCGCGGGGTGGTTTTTACAAGGTTTCCTTCTGGTTTTCCACCGTTATAAGGCAAGGAACAGTGTGAACTGGATATTGCGTCGTCATATAATTGAAATAGCCTTGAGTACGACGTTAAACCCAAATCAAACAAACAATCATTCTGAGTGACCGTGTCTCCTTAATATTGCATACAATGTTCCTTTTCAATATCAATATTAGTTTTCAGAATAACTGTATAGGGGCGGGGCTAAAGGGTAATGGGAAGCAGATTTGTTTGTGATGTTCTGTATTTTTGTCCGTCGTCATATAAGAGAAATACCCTTGAGTACGACGTTAAACACCAATCAAACAAACAAACAAACAATCCAATTTAATTCTTTTGGAGACATTGCATATGAAATAAGTATTAAAAACTATTTATGTATGATATATCCTTATCCGTTCCGTGTTTGCCGATCAAATGTCAAAATTATTTATTAATTTATTTTTTATTTTTTTGTAACAGAAAGGAAAAAAGGCAAATATATAAACACAATGTGTGGGCTAATAAGTGAAATAATCGTCCCAACAAATTTGATATCCCAGACAGCCGGTCAAAACTACTGATGATTTGATCGATCTACCAAGGCCTATTTGTACTTACTTTCTCGGCTAATAATGGCAGTGTGTACTCATTGTCAATAAACATACGGGTACCTGGTATGTCGAGCAAGCATTGCGAAACATGGCCGATATACCTGAGCGCTTTTAACACGGCATCACTAGGGACGCAAAAGGTTTAAACTTGAGGTTCACACGGGTGGGGGTGTCGATGAACAACTTAACTGTTCTATTTGTATTATCCTTTCATTCTTCTTCTTCTTCTTCTTTTTATAAATCATATTTTCACCATGTAAATAATAATTCTCAAGTTGAAAATAAAACAGGATATAACATACGCTTGTATTTTAAATTAAGCAGCCTAGAACGTTAAAAGATTGGCTACCACCCATGTCACCCCCGCGATGTAAACAACAATTCAACCCACGTCAGTGCGTATTCGTTGTCGATCAATCGCGTTAAGAAAATGACTGACCATTGCTAGTACGCGTGTTTCGTAAGGGGTGGTCTCAAAATGGCGGATACCAAATGGATTTTTAAACAACTGTTTCTTCTATATGCATATTTGTTTGCTATTGGTATGTATATATTTTGTTTTTGAAAAAATAGACTTGTTTTTGTTTTTCTCTATCAAGTGTAATAGCTAGCCAGGTATACCTTACAAGAATAGCTGCAGTACCGTTGTTTGGAGATTTTAAAAAATAAATACCTATATATATGGTGTTGGTGTCGACATTAAGCCCTATATACGTAGAATCCCTGGTGTAAAACAAACGCTATGTTAACACCTCTATATTGGGAAAACAGAGCAAACACCAGTCGGTTTGATTGGTTTATAAATAATTCTATCTATAATGAGATCCAATTTAAGGTGTCTCTCTTTAGACATTCAGTGCAAACTTTGCTTCAAGTTATAGATAATTAACATTCGAATTACAAAGATTGACGGGACATTTCAAAATGTTTATATGCACTGTCTCTTCGAATTAAGGCTATAGTGTATGTATTGTATTTTTCGTTATTTTGGATAACACTTTCTTCCAGTACAGAAAATTGTGCAGGTTGAAACCTCTCATGAATCAAACCCACGACCCTCAGTGTTAGGCACCTAGACCACTCAGTCACCCGACTTATAGCGTATATCTCAATTAAAATATATCGTGAGCCCTGCTTTGTAGACAATGTTATTGGAATCAGATGATCTACAGTATTTTCGTTATTTTGGAATAACGCTTTCTTAGTTAGAACATATACCTGTTCAGAAAATTTTGTAGGTTGAAAC
>JARFOD010143602.1:0-12945 GCA_031763545.1 Mopalia muscosa
CCAAAAGTGTTCAAGGAAGAAAACGAGGTGGTTTAAGTCAAGGTAGGGCCATGTAATTTTTTTGATATATTTGAAGATTAAGTTCCGAATCATGGTGTCGTTTAGGGAGGGGACATGCTCACCACTGAAACAGTTATAGCTAACTAGGGAACTCGAGATGTCAGTTGCTTCGTTAACTAGGGAACTTGAGGCGTCAGTTGCTCTGCAAGCTTATCACTGACCCAGTTATGGTTAAATAGGGGATTCGAGGTAACGCAATTGCTCTTGGAAAGCTCATTGAAGCAAGTAATAAGCGCATTATGAAATGCCAAAAATGTAAGGACAATTAGGCTATTCGATTTGGAGTTATGATGTTTTACACAAATCTATCTAAGAAATGAAATTATAGTTAACATTTAGAGAAAAAAAGGTCTGCTTGCCTACATACATACCTTAGGAAAAATTTCCACTTCAAGAATATAATGTTTTTTGCGTGAGAGTTTCTACCATTAGGACACAGACATCTCTATCGGGCCACCAGTATTAACATAACGTGATCTTTCTTAAACAAAGTTGAATAAAGACAGAACATTTAAGCCGCGGTCATAACCCTCCGTACTTGCAAGTGCGTGCTGTCTACTTGCAAAAACGCGGGCAAAAGTTCTGGATCCATATGTGGTGAGTACAGCCTCAGTACGGATTTGAGAGCAAGCAGACACGCATTATCAGACACTATCAAATAGTACTATCTTGTCAGTATATACCTAAACTAATAACCACATATTGATGACATATTATCTTGTCAGTATATACCTATGATAATAGCCAGATTGATGATATATTATCTTGTCACTATATACCTATGATAATAACCACAGATTGATGACGTATTATCTTGTCAGTATATACCTATGATAATAACCACAGACTGATGACGTATTATCTTGTCACTATATACCTATGATAATAACCACAGATTGATGATGTATTATCTTGTCAGTGTATACCTATGATAATAACCACAGACTGATGACGTATTATCTTGTCAGTGTATACCTATGATAATAGCCACAGATTGATGATGTATTATCTTGTCAGTATATACCTATGATAATAGCCACAGATTGATGACATATTATCTTGTCAGTATATACCTATGATAATAACCATAGATTGATGACGTATTATCTTGTCAGTATATACCTATGATAATAACCACAGATTGATGACGTATTATCTTGTCAGTGTATACCTATGATAATAGCCACAGATTGATGACGTATTATCTTGTCAGTATATACCTATGATAATAGCCACAGATTGATGACGTATTATCTTGTCAGTGTATACCTATGACAATAGCCATAAATTGATGACATACTATCTTTTCAGTATATTCAGATTTCCCATAAGAAACCAAAAGATTTTTTGCTTTAACACATCTCAAAACACTGGAATTTCAATTTACAACAACAGTTCATGTATTTACTTACTTTATTTTATTTGATTAAAATTTGAAATTTTCGGTAATGTTATTCATATTTTAAAACAGAAACAATAAGCATGAATAATGAAGTGTTATTAACTTAAGCATGCTGCCCATACACAACTTGTTTACAACCTATAAAATAACTTACATATAAGTAATACTGAAAGAACATTTAAAGCAAAATGTTTGGAAATCACAAATGAAAAAGCACAATTGTCTTTGTTTGTTTGTGAAGGGAATTTCACTTAAATGACAACACAGTGTCAGTTTGTCAGCTCTCAAGCTGTCTTCATTACAGAAATATATTGTGGAGAACTGGGAGAAAGCCTTGTTAAACCACCTTGTTACGATTGCTCAAGCAATATGTACATCATACAGCTCCTTCAGTAGTAATCATTTTATTTCTCGTTCAACAACATGTGGAAATCTGGAATAAAATATTCCCATTAAATTTGTTTTTTCCCTTATCATCAGAACTGTAGCACAGATCAAAAACTTAATGAAATTAGAAGAAATGGAAATACAAAGTTGAATATGAAGCCTTAACCTTTATTAAAAGAGAAATTGGGAAAAAAAGATTTCCACAAGTGTGATTGAAACATGAACAATTAAAATATATTCTATTAAAAGTCTGATACTAGCACAAATAACATTGTTGTAGTTACACAAGATAGAACTTTTTTTATTTAATAGAATAAAAAAGCATCTGACAAAAATAGTTCTCATTCTGTACATATCACATTTTACATAGATTCCTACATGTAGTTTAAATTGTACAACACCGCTTGGAACATAGAATTTCATATAAGAACCACAGGTCATTCCACCACTGGTCATTCTGTTCAGATTGCAACACATCCAAGAACTAATTTGATTAACAATTTATTTATTCCCTTTTGCCACTCAAATCCTTAGGACATAAAGTTTGTCTTTCACAAAGTGCATTAGAACATTCAACAATAATGTATCTACATCAGGTAGTTCTTGGTCACATGTTTGATAGGTTGACGGCAAATTGGACATGTGCGGCCACGCTTCTTCAGTGTTTTTGCACAACCATAGCAACAAACTTGATGTGATGTCTTTCCATGAATTATGCAGGCATTTTTAGGTTTTGAAAGACATATCATACAGAGATCCTTGAATTGTTCGCTCAGTGTGGACCGATAATTGGACAGAGTTGTGCGAACTTCTATTGACTCCTCAGCCTCCAAAGACAGTGAATTGAGCTGTTTACTGGATACGGTAGGACTGGTAATCCGGTGAGACTTATGACTGCTCTGACTAGATGAACAAGCTGGACCCATACCGATGCCCGAATCATAACGTGACAGACCAGCTGGAGTCCTATTCAGTTCTGTGTTTTCTGATAGCAGAGGAGTTGGTGATAATCTCTTTGATAAGTATGGCTGTGATGAAGATGATGATGAAGATGTATGATATGATGCTGGAGGATGTGAAAATTCCTTGGCATGGTTACTGGCCTGCCTCATGCTCCTTGATGATCTCTGCCTAACACGTTTTCTTCTCGGATGTGCCTCACTATCTGAAGATGATAGGCCACTGGGAGCAGAGAATGATCGTTTGAATGCCCTCTGGGGACGGAATTCAGGCAGCCATCCTGGGCGGAGTTTCCAGCACCTTCCACAGAACCTTTGTACAGGTGTATTAAGATTATCACACTCCCCACACTTCCATTTGTCAGCATCAGTTAGTTCCTCATCAGACTCCGAGGAACTGGAATCGGCCCAGAATTCCACATCACTCTCCCCACACACAACCAACACATCCTGTTAAACATTGGAATAGCTTATTGTTTACAAACTGATAACATGTAGTTCAAGGCAGGAAACAAGTTAACCTCCATACAATGTGAAGTGCATAAAGGCTTGTCTAATGTCCAGTCAAAAGCTGATTTGTTGCTTACACCAGGATAAATCCCTAATAGACCATATGTTTGTTTGCGGGAGCCACAACATATGACTCGCTCATATACCTGATAGTAGAGAGGCGGAATCGATCCTGTGAACGGTAAATGGATTTTGTTTGTTTGATTGGTGTTTAACCTCATACTCAAGGGTATTTCACTTATATGACAACAGACACAAATACAGGACATCACCAAAAAATCTGCTCCCCGTTACTCTTTAGCTCTGTGAACACCAGTGTAACAGAAAGCAACCTCGACCGAGGAAGCCGAGGGAGTATTCTGCAGGGCCATGGCCCACCCGCTTCCTCACAGGGTGAAAGGTAAATTGAAGCAGGTTCAGTTTAAGAAGCACACTCGCTACCACTGAGCCACGGGCCAATAGACCATAAGAGACAGACGTTATCCATGGTATGACTTCATCTAGAAGCTGATTAAATTTAATAGCACTTCGACCAACCAGCCCCAAAAAATGAACCAATAAGACCCAGAGAATAGCAGAGATTATTGTACATGTATTCTACAAGAACTTGTATAAATGCAAAACAAAGCCAGATACCATCCTTGAAACTATTCCATTAAAAGATGTCTTTAGTACAAAATGAAACAATAACCAACATATATGGTCAGCCTCACAAAGGGCAGGAAAAACATGAGTTATTTCCCCTTAAACAGCATGCAAACTGAAACTCTCATAGTCCATTGCTAAGGTGGACAAAATGTACAGGAATGGAGAGTACACCTGTTCAATTACTGTACTTAAATTACTTCTAAAACACATTCTACAACATCAAAATGTATCAAATTAAATTTTTTTCCCCTCACATTATAGCTATACTGGCTAAGAAAACAATAGTTTCAATAATATCTACCAATAACATGAGAAACCTTGGGTGAACAAGGTCATGGACTCATTCATGTTCATTATTTGTTCTGTTGGAATATTTCTAATCAGTGTTTTGGGGAATTAGCTAAACTTGAACGACAATTTTTATGTAACGGAAATTTCTGTTTACCTCTGTGGTATTGGAGCTGAAGTCACTGTTCACAGAAACTACATCGCTGTCTCGATCTGATTCTACTTCATATTCCACGGAGAAGGTATCGTCTGTGTCGATATGAACAGAGATCTCATCTTCCTCTACAAACCAAAGATCATCTGAGGAGTCCTTTACCTTTACCGTCTCCTTACCCTAAACAGAAAAGATGCATTGCTTAGTTCATTGCTTCGGCTTTTCTTTATTTGAATCTTTGGGCTGAAGACAAAAGAATTTGTCTAGAAAAACTTGTGAACTTTTGGTGTATTCAGGGTAAACGATATGTACATGTATCTCCTCAATGGTTGCCAAATCCTCAGAATACCCAAGAATATAAACTCTCTGGAAAATACATCCTACATGTACTATATAAACATCGATAAGAAAATGGCTTTGTTTATTGATTTATTTGACTTGATTGATGCTTTATAGCGACATACCCAATATTCAGATGATGTTGCATTGCCACTGTTAGGTAAAAAACAGGAGAAAAAACTTGTAAAAAACAACCCATGATAATGTCATTCACCCAACAAATTACATTTGAAACTTGTACTTGGGGTTGAATGGATGCCTGGACCCCTTGAGCATTATATTGAGGATGATTTAGTGGTAATGTGCTACTGGCTTTGTAATAGACCAATCAAATGCTAGTCTTTAAATGATTGTATTCTATTTATTCATTGGTCAAAATATCAGTTCAATGTCCAGATGACAAAAATCAATTTGATTTCCAATTGAACCCTCTGCTAGTGTATTGAGTTCACTATCCCTTAATATTGTTACTGCTACAAACTCATAATATTGTGCAAAAACACAGAAAGTTCAATATTAAAATCTTCTTATATTTATTGGGTCCATGATTTTACAATGATTGTTGAAGCTGCTCGTGATCAGATATATCATCTAATTGTTAATTTGCATAACCAGCTCACCTGTACCGTGAGCTCATCCTATTGTTAATTTGCATAACCAGCTCACCTGTACCGTGAGCTCATCCCATTGTTAATTTGCATAACCAGCTCACCTGTACACTGAGCTCATTCGATTGTAAATTTACATAACCAGCTCACCTGTACACTGAGCTCATTTGATTGTTAATTTACATAACCAGTTCACTTGTACACTGAGCTCATTCAATTGTTAATGTACATAACCAGCTCACCTGTACACTGAGCTTATTCGATTGTAAACTTACATAACCAGCTCACCTGTACACTGAGCTCATTCGATTGTTAATTTACATAACCAGTTCACTTGTACACTGAGCTCATTCAATTGATAATTTACATAACCAGCTTACCTGTACACCAAGCTCATTCGATTGTTAATTTACAAAACCAGCTCACCTGCAAACTGAGCTCATTCGATTGTTAATATACATAATCAGCTGACCTGAAACTGAGCTCATCCCATTGTTAATGTACATAACCAGCTCACCTGAACATTGAGCTCATTCGATTGTTAATTTACAAAACCATCTTACCTGTACACTGAGCTCATTCGATTGTTAATTTACATAATCAACTCACCTGTACACTGAGCACTTCACTTTCATCTGATGTCTCCATTTTAACGGTAAAATACCATGGAAAGCCGGCTGAATCTGTCTCATTTTGAAAGCTGACAGATGCTTTTCTCTTGGATGATCGACCTTCTGACTCACTGGATGATTTACCTGCAACGGAAAGATGACTTTAACAAGTGAATAATTTCCTAAAATGTCTGTGAGTAGAGTCCTGTATACAGTGCAACTAAATATTACGAAGAGATACATTTATTGCATCAGAGAAAACAGAGTTATCAAATATTGTGGCTACTAAGATTATACCCCTACTTCTGTCAGTGTGATAACTGTAATGTATGAAAATAGAAATGAACAAATAGAGATCCTGAAATTACAATTAAATATGGGATATCTTGGATATGGAAATTATGTATAATGTAGAAATGTGTGTAATATGCAAATTAGGAATTAAAGGAAAATGTTTTAGCAAACAGAGCATAGAAGCCAGAGACATCAAACCAAACGAAAATAAGCAAATGAATTAAAACAGGAGAATATTGACTTAGTTTGAGCAAATACTGTTTAAGTCATATCACGATGACATTGCTTAAAGAATTCATTAACTAAGAAATTATTCAGTTGGCAGCATGTTTAATAGGAGGAGGAGGGAAGAGATCTTTGCAGGTGTAAATCCTGTCAGGTTGAGGTTTAATGAGCCAGGTTGTCATTAGACTCACTCTAAAGATACCTGTACAGACATGTCATGGCACCACCCAACACTAACAAAACACCATGATTATGTTTGCATAATCTGCCAGGTCCTGACTGTGGCCATGATTTAACTATCTCTGATCACTTAGTAACAGTCCAAACCACAGTGAAAACAACAGGAGACAAGCCGTAACATGATTAAGCTCTTTGCAAAATGAACACTGTTAATATATCACTGGGTAAAAATAAATCTGGATAACACACAATAGTGTTTAAATTGTTACCAAGGCCACCCTTTCATCTCGCAAAAACATTAACCGTTTCATCTCAAATAAATTCAAGACATCATTTGCCTTTTTTCTAAATGCATACAGAGCTTAAGATAAAATATTCAAATGTGGAATAAAATATATAGTATGTTAAAAATAAACGTTTTCCTGGAATGGAGTGTTGTTATATCAATCTTGTTACTTTAGTTTCAATCAAATCTACTGTAACCAGATGAAATCTGAAAGAGTTAACTCAAACGAAAAATGATGTAAAACGTTTTTTGTTTAAATTTTCAAATGTTATATCTGAGGATTCTACCATTCTAACTGCTATAAACTAATATCCATAGACAAAACAATGAGGAGAAATAAATATTTACATGTAAAAGTGGTTACTCCAGAAACTCCTTTATCGAAATGGTACCAAAAAATTAAACTTTGTTCATTAGGATTCATACAAATCGATGTTTATCTACATTTGGAACTGAGATGAGTAGTGTTTGACTGCTCTAGTTCCCTTAACATGACTGGTCATGATAAATGTAGTTCTACTTCTTTGGCCTGAATCACCACCAGCATCAACCAGTCTTCCAAAGCTAACCATTACTAATCATTCATGAATACCTTAAAATAATAATTATAGGTGTAAAAATGTAATTATAGGTCCCCTAGTCTGAAACAATTAAGTGCTACCTTATACCCGAAGTAAGCCTGATTGAACACCTTTCCAATGCTTCAGGTCTAATCACGTTGAAAAGATGATCAATACCTATTAGGGAACGGATAAAAGCTAACAATATGCTAGGATGTAGTCAGTACAAAATACAGTAGGCTGAAATTACATTTTGAAATTGTTAGACTTTCAATTTTGAAGACAAAGTTTTTGGTTATATAATTTATTAACCCATTAGGGAAATAAAGCTAAGACTCAGGGTTTTTTTAGACACTTTTTCATCATGAAAAATAATGTCAAATTGAGTTTTTCTTAAATTTGACATTAAGTTTTGTTAAAAAAAATTGAGTTTTGGCTTCTTTTGGTCACTGGCGAGCTATAAAATTGTGTGGTTTTATTTATTTGATCATGAAAAGTTAGTAAAACTGAGTATTTATGCATTATGTGCGCCAAAGCCGTGCAAAAATATTGAGTATTAGGCAATATCAAATTGAGTTGATGAAAAATGTTTGTCTATAAAAACCCTTGAAGACTATTTTCAAGAGCTAACATTTGTGTTTCTATACTTATATCTTGCGTCACTCTTCTATGATTAATTCATAATTGGGCTATACTTGCACATGAAGGTGTGGGAAACTACCCTCTAATGACCTTTGGTACAAGAAACAACCCGATGAACAGCTTCACGGCATAACAGCTTAAAGAAAAGACAAATCTTGATACTCCATAGCACAGGAAACACTTGTCCAACTGTAACATGCTTTTGGGCCATTCAGGTGTATGCCGTAACTTAGGTCAAATTCACTCATACAGGTATAACTGAGTACCAGCCCAATGGGTGAAGGAACACACCCTCAACATACTGGCTTCAAACAATGGCAGGACAGGACACTCACAAGATCAAATTCAAAGACATCACAAACACCCTAGTTTTGAGGGCACATCGGCAATTGGACAACTCCATAAAAGCCACCAACTGCAGAAAAGGTCAAAGGTGATATCACAAATAACCCCTTAACTACCAAAAGACAAAAAAAGACCGTGCAACATTGGACTGGGATTAGATTCAGTTATTTGCTTGACTGGGGTTTAATGCAATACTTGAGGTTATTTCAATCACATGACAGCTTGTCAGACCAATGGGTGAAGGGAACCACCCTTGTGAACACTACCAACAAACAAACTCAACAGTGATCTCCCTCCTGACCCTCAGTGATTAAATTCACACTATCAAATGGTCAGATGATGATTCAGATGGTCATTTCAATCACATGACAGCTTGTCAGACCAATGGGTGAAGGGAACCACCCTTGTGAACACTACCAACAAACAAACCCAACAGTGATCTCCCTCCTGACCCTCAGTGATTAGATTCACAATATCAAATGGTCAGATGATGATTCAGATGGTCTCAATACTAACAGAATTATTCATAAGGGGATTTATAAATACTATAATGTATGGGCAGGCTTGTGCTGTAATCTTTTCCGGCATAACCTTTAAATGGATGATAACCTAACATTGGTTTTTGCTGCTGCTATGCTGATATTTTAAATACATACATGTAAATGTGCATTTATGACAAATTAGGCAATATCGTTTATAATACAGCATTGATTGACAAAATTGGTCAAAAACCCTGTAACAATTTGAGAAACATATAAATCAGTTCTTCAAAAATTTGTTATCTATAACTATGGGGAGACCCTGTTCGTCGATTCTCCTCTTCAATGCAGGCACACACAGGTCACTGGGTTACAAACAAAAGCTAAACGACAGGTCACTGGTCATTATCATTGAACGGACAGACATGCTTTCAAAATTGCTCAAATCAATTATTCTCAACAAGCGTTGAGGGCTACATTAAGGTATTTATGTCCATGGTTATTATAAATAACAACACAGCTTATATGAGTGCCAATTCCCAGATGCTGCCTTTTCTTTTTCTTCAAAATTGTACACATGATCAATGAAGGTTTGACCGATCTGCAGAACCTCACTCTCAGCTACATGTAAAACACATTTCACTTGTATTACGAGTAGATTGATATATGTTCTAGTTTCTAATCTACCCACATTTGGCCTGTGTTTAAAATGAATGGCAGATAATCAATCTCATCTTTACCTTCATCACACAGTATAAAGTATATACCTATGTACATGTACTGTACATGTATCTTGGAATTCACATAACATAACAGGAAATCAATTTTCGAAGCATCTCTATACTAGCAAATGTAGAATTTTATCCGATATAAAGCAGAACTATTTCAACTTGAGATATTTTTATAAGGGCATATGATCGGAGATTCACATACTGGTTGCCAGGTTCATATATTTTTTTTAACAAACATTAAGGTTAAGTCGTCACAAACAAAGATTCCAAAATGAGTAAGTGTTGTTTCTGGTGTGTTGTTCATGTTTAGACAATTTGATGAACATATATACTAAGTCTAAATGTTACCTGTATAGCATTACTGATACATGTAACTGGAAATTCAATACATTTAATTTTAGTAACACTCCGGATCTCTGTTAAAAATCATACATTATGTTTTGTTGGGAATTTTTTTTTCTTTATTTGAAATTGAATTGAAAAAGCAATAGGTCCATTCTTTTATTATCAAATGTTATTATCATAATTTGTATCGATTGATTGATTGATTGATTGGTTGGTTGATTGGTTGGTTGGTTGGTTGACTGATTGATTGATTGATTGGTTAGTTGATGATTGATTGATCGATCGGTTGGTTGATTGGTGCTATGGATGTTTCACTTATATGATGGCTGTGTGTTTCCAAAGAGTGAACAATTTCACAACAATAATGTAAAGTGTTGTATAGAAAGACTTTGTTGGAAAATTCAAGATTCTCCAGATGATTAAAAGGGCATTCCACATTTTTTTAGTTTTAAAAATAAAATGGTTATAACATTGCCCAAGGGCTTAGGCAGACACCCATCCACCCGTCCAATTGGACACCCTGAAGTGAACAATTGCCTCATTTGGACACCCTGTTTTAAGAAACATTAACATCTAGGAGATAGGAAAACTGTTAAAATTGGACACCCAGTTATTTGAGAAGTAAAGTAAAATGACCATTTTGGACACCATACTATCCATTTCTGGCTTAGCCCTTGACATTGCCAAAGATGAAATACACAAAAATCAAACGTGCATCAAGAAAATCATTTCATACAAAACATTAGAAACCTGTCATTACCATTAAATGACTGAAAGACAGTCAAACAGAGGTTGGGTTTCCCTAAAAGGAACCATATATATGGGACTAGATTTTATCATTATGTAATTATAAAGTTAACGGGGTTTTTCTTTTCTCCCTTTTTCTAAAACAATATCATGTCTACTGATATATCAAAGTACAGGTAGGTGTAAACGAATGGCAGGTAGATACTAATGGTCATTAGAAAGCAGGCCTCATCAGAGCCTGATAGTTATTGATCATGAAGAACTAAAGCATTGAGGTCACGCTCCTCTCTTATCACAGCTAACAGCAAAACTCCATTTTGTCGGAGCCCTCTTAATTGGAGACAGGTACAAACAAGTATAGATGAAGCCTCATTTACAGACCGATCACTTAGCAATATGATGGCATAAAAAGCAGTGCCAAGAGTGGGATCTAATCAATACAGTGTGGCGATTCAGAGTCTTTAAGGATTAAAAGATACTTTTCTCCCATAATCTGGCCATTAAAATCTAGTAGCTTCAATAGAACAGCTACTATCCATTGATTACCACTCATCTTTGGGGTAAATGACTAAAACACCTTTTGAATTTAAAAGCAATTAAAAGTAATTTTAACTCGAACAAAAAATATCCCCAGACATTCCAAGCCCAATGCAATACAAGATTGTGCCCACTGGAATCCAAACTATAAAACAAATTATAAGCAGTTTGTCATATGCATAAACAGAATCGTACGCATATAATGGGTGCTAAATACGAATTGCACAGAATTGATCAGAAAAGTTTAATGTAAGCTTATCTCTAATACTTAGTAATATGTCTAAAAATCACTCTACTTGACAGCCCTTAACAGAAAGATGTTCTGACAAATTCCCTAGCAGCCACCATGAGCTGCTAATGGATATCAATCATAAATATCACCCTGAAGCCATTAAACATGATTGGACTTGTGAAGGAAATCTAGCACTGTTCTACTAAAGGCTCATAAAAATTTTACAAGAAAATATTTGCTTGTTGAGATTTGTACAGAGCTTTCTTTTTATGTATGGTCTTTATTTTACTAAAAACTTTCCATGAATTTTTCTAACCTTACCTTAAATATCTATTTGTTACAAATTGTTTACAATAACATGACAAAAACAAACAAATCAAATTGTAGTAAAGTACATACAAAAGATAAATATGATATCCGCAGAAATCAATCTGAGAAAATACACTAGTACAATTTATCCAACGAATTTGTCTTCCACAGAGAAAACACCTGGATAGAAAAGTGTTTTTTCTGTTGCTATAGTAACCATCCATGACTACTGATTGTGTTTGTGAGTTATGTTTGGATTCTGTGTTTAAGGAGTGCTGAATCATAGAGAAACATGTCAAAACCTGTTCCCTTAAGTTTACCATCAGTACCATGATGAAAGATTAGGGAACACATGTATTCCATAACAACAGAGACTACCCATTTTATCGCATTCTGCTCCACTGACGCGTGGTAATCTGGAACCAGTATAAAGGCCAGAAGGTCATTTTATTCATTCTCTTGTTACGCCTCACATGATCTCAGGCATTAGTTACTGAAGCTGAGAGTTTCTTAAAAGCTTCCCTCTATACCATTAATGTTAATAATTCTGTCACTATTATTTGTACATAAAACTGAGAAAAAACGCCTGTGCATTTCCTTCAAAAATACAAAATTGAACACATTGTTTCAGTGACATAATTCCCTTTCGTTTTCTTCTAAGTTAAATTTTGACAATCGATCATAAATACAGCAACAAGAAATTCTCAAATTTATAAAAGAATTAAAGGTGTTGACTGTCTGTATAAGCAGGACAGCAGAAATCCCTGGCATTAAATCTACAGCCAATGTCACACCAAAGCGACGAGACTTGACTCAATTCAACCAGACAGTTGTGTCTAGTTTAGGATAGATGACAAAAGTCTGAAGTTCAAGTCACACTGCTGCGACGGCACACAACAATCCGTCGTAAGATTTCTCGCGAGAGGGAGAAGGAGCGAGACCAACACCGCTGCCAGACAATGCTTCGAATGTTATTACTGAATAATGTTTTCCGCCACTCAAAGTTATAGATCATGTGACTTAAACTGTTGGTATCATTGGTTGAGCGTGTCATTACAGTTGCAGTT
>JARFOD010143624.1:0-12944 GCA_031763545.1 Mopalia muscosa
TCTCTAGCCATTGAGGATGTGTATGATACGGTCTTGTAATAATGACGACGCTCTAGCCACTGAGGATGTGTATGATAGGCCTACTGTCTTGCTTACTTAGGACTACTGTAACATTGACGACTCTCTAGCCACTGAGGATGTGTATGATACTGTCTTGCTTACTTAGGACTACTGTAACATTGACGACTTTCTAGCCATTGAGGGTGTGTATGGTAGGTCTTGGAAAGAGGCCTTTGACCAAGATGTATCACTTGAGGACATTAAAAGAAAAATACATGAATGGTTTTTGTGTCTCAGAAAGTGAATATTAACAGGGTTTTGTTATTTTGAAACAACTTTGTCTTAGTTTAAACAGATTGTAATTGAGAAACGCACAAGCCTCAGAATTAGGCATCAATTCTCCAGAAGATTGCACTGAGATCAAATCACCATATGTCATACCTACTTCACTATTTACGTAGAAGTATAGTTTCCCTGGCACTTTTAACATTACAATAAGTGACCATTCAACTGTTATCAATACTGAAATTGAATGCTCGCCCTTTGAAGATATATTAGGAGTGCAATAGCAGCGTCAAACAATATATATATATTTCTGTTCCATTACGAACCATATATGCATAACGGTTGTTTTGAATGTATAATATTAATCTGACAATGTTGATGTAAAAGTAGGAAAACACGTGATAAATGATTTAAGTCGACCCAAATGTGGAATAAACAGTTTAAGTTGATCATAGTCGTATGACCACATAGAGTAAGGGTGGATTGAGACGGTTTCTATTTGCTTAGCTATCTTTCAGTGAACTGAGTGAGTCCCAAACACGGAATAAATAACCTGACATCTGAAAGATTCAAAGTCTGTTTTGCATCGATTACAGGCTTATTTAATAATATATTAAATATATCGGCTTCAACGTACATGTCAACTGATATGTCACAGAACACTGGCACATAAATTCATATACCATGATAGGTCCGTCAAACCGGAAAGCGAATATTGTAAATTATATTTGGCTTATCTTATTGGAACTACACAGAATGATAATCTGAAACTTATACCTGCTATGAGCCATAAGTCTTACACACGGCTATATTGTTGACTTATGACTTCATATACAGTGTACCAAAAACCCTTTATTGGCAGACTTTGTGAAGGTCCAATCGGTAATCAATAGGATCTAGACTTCCGGGACGTCAATCCAACCTTAAACACTGGAAAATATTTCTATGCCTCTATTCGGATATCTTCTGAGTAGTTGGTCAACAATTAGAGATCATCGCCAAGGATTATAGGCACATAATTCAATCTTCAAAAACATAGATATTGCAAGTCCTCTAGTGAGACAAAGACTCCGATAAAATACAGACAAATCCATAATGGGGAACCTCACTCCTGCATGTCTTTTTCCAATCCTCTCACTGTTTCCACATATAACCTAGTTCAGTTATTTTACCCATAGTTTTCCCGTTAGTAAATTTTTCTTACAACCTCAGGCCGCCATCAGTATTTATTCTAACAAAAGAGGCCGCTTTGCTCACGCTTTTAATTGTTATAAATATCATTGTGTGTAACCGTCTGATCATATGACTACAGATGTGATTAAATGAACAAGTATAAGCGAATGTATAGACTTCCAATGTCAAACTCATCACTATTTAACATAAGCTTTGGAAATAGTTTAGATGATGTATTTGGCGACTTGATGTTATGCCAATTCAACGATTTCTTATCTCGCATTATAACCAATGAACAAGTAATTACATTTTGAAGACACATTGAAATCATCCTGTGATTCAGAGGTTTCAAGTCAATAGATTGACTTTATTGGGTCGTCTCTTCTACAGTAGCGATTACACAACGTCAGATCTTTACAAACGAGTGAGCAATTCTCTATGAGGCATTGACCACTTTTGGTCAAGCCGAAAAGAAACAACAGTCGTTGGGTTTTATTTTCACAATCCCGATTCCAAAGAACAGTCTGTCTATATTTACTTTTTGTGCTACTATTAGATTTTTATGCGGTCGATTCCGGTTCGTTTTATTTGCTTTCTACTTCAAAAGAACTAGCAGTGCTTGATTAGTAGCCATGGTCCTTGGTGTCAATGCCCTCTTCATATAAATATATTGTTAATATCGGGATGTGGGATAACTCTCTTAGAAGACTGTGTGGGTGAGTGGTCACGGTGTCTGGTATGTGCAGCTTATGATTCGGTGCCTAACTTTGTGGGTCTTGGGTTCGATTCCCGGACGGTTTAAACCGTCAAACAATTATCGGAACTAGAATCAGTTTATCTGAGAAAGTGTTATCGCAAAATAACGAAAATTCTGTTAAGATTCATTATCTAAAAGACAAAAAATCATTAATATCACCAGAAATTGTCAGCGTAGTAATTAAACTAACTATCTATTTAAAATCAACGTTAAATGTAATTGTGTTATGCCCAGAATAGAATAAAGTTGTACAAGTTTTTTTCGACCACAAAAGGAATAAATAATTAATTACAACAGAAGCCATTTATTTCAAAACCGAATCAGTCGGAAGCATAATGCTTAAAGCGTTCGAACATTATGACACATAACAAATGACTGAGCATTTCCTCATTCACAGAATTTAACAAAATCCTACCTTTCAATGCTGATGGCCACGAGAATTAGTACAGAAGCATAGAGAGAGACGACAAGAACATAGCGGTTGAGACGACAGAACAGTTCTGGTAATAACCAACCCTTGTTGAGTAAAAACTGAATAATTTCAGGAATTCCTAATAACATTATCAGCAAATCAGCAAAAGCCAAGTTAGTTATTAACAAATTCGTGACAGAGATTCTCATTTTCCGTTCACTGAGAACTGCCAGCATGACGAGCGTGTTGCCCACCACCCCAACAAACCCTATAACAGAGAATAACACACCCAGAGAGACCAACTCAGTTAATGTAGCAGGACCATTGTCAGATTCAGTCCCAGTGGTGTTTTCCAACAAGCTGCTTAAATTTACAGTAGCTTCAACTGAGCTGTTTGTTCGGAACATGCTGTTTTGTTGTCTCGTCACAACACCACCTGACACCTGAACATCCGGTTGAGATAAGAATCCTATGAGCCTCCAGAAGCTACTCACTCTAGCGGTCCATATATCAACACCTGCTGCTAGGGTATGCTGATTATTTAGTGTCTACTTGAAGAACTGGTGTGTTGAACAAACTCATTAGTACTGCCCATACGGCTTTTCTTAAACACTGTGACAAAAAGCGACCGGTAAGATTGAAGACTGGTTATCAACCATAGCCCCCAGTTGGAACACGTTCATCACTTCACATACAAGACTGACCAGAGAAAAGTTATTGGCCGGCGTCATCTTGTTCCAAGTGGTAATCAATAAGATCAGCCCTCCTGGTCTTCTAAGTGTAGTTAATCAACATTTCTCACAAGTAGAGGTCATCTGTAGGGATTAACGGGGGCTAGCGGGACATTATATATTCCGTAAGCCTTTCAACCTTAGATACCCTATGGAGGCCTACTGTTCTTCTGGTAAGATGTAAACTCTACCATATCTGATAGACAACATTGTAACACCAAAACCCTGTTAGGTGATTTTTTTCTAGAGACTTTTTTCTCTCTTCTTTCCAAATATCTGTAGATCTTATCTTTGGTTGGATATCCACATGTAACGGTGAACTTTAGGGAACATGTGTCTTGTAAATGTTTATAATTCTTGGTGACAGACTCAAAAGACTAAGTTACTCAATTAGTTATTGTCTACTATTTACTAACTGCATTCAGTGGAAATGATGTGTTTGGTTTGTTCAGTAGACAATAGTGATGTCCTCTTATTTGCTGGTCTTAGTCATTGTACAGCATTCGCTTATTCATGCTCCGGGACAATTACCGATTTATCAATAACACAACTATCATCCTGTCTGAAATAAACTTTCTAAACACCCCTTAGATTAAGCAAGCGCGGATGTACCACGGAATCAAACATAATCGAGTAGAGGGCCTGAAGATGCGATGATAGTCGGCATACTCAATCACACGGCTTGGAATTATTTATAGGCCAAAATAGATATTTACTCAGTCAAAATTCCGAAGTCTGAACAGGTTTTTATTTTCAAATATCATCAGCACAAGAGATATAAGAACAAGGTCAACACTCGTAAAACCATAAGGAGGGACATAAGTCCGTGGCCCAGAAATAACAAAAATTAATACACACTTACAGCTGCGTCTCGAGTCATTCATTTTTTTATTTGGGTTTCAATAATATAATTTCAATCCTGTGATGGTTTGCCAAGTCAATGGGTGAAGTAATCCACTCTCAATAAGATAGAAAAATGACAAGACGCAATACTAATATGTCTTCTAGAAAACACAAAGAATTTCCCACTGAATTGCCCATTAATGTAAATATTTTCAGAAAATATGGATACAGGGGAAGGTAAAGATATCAGCAAGTTTAATTATTATTAATTCAGCTGTCTGTCCATCGGTATTTGGAGCAGCTTGACAGATTTGGGAATCGTAATGGAGCTACGCCTGTAGTTGAAATCCACCACATGACTAACTGGAAGAAACCCGATTGCGCGTTTGTCCCAAATTTCAGGCTGCTTTGAAAAAGCCATATTTATTTGATAGTTGCTGGTTCAAGGTGGATTAGTTTGTTTTGGACTGGAGATTGGTGAGTATATTAGTCATCAATGGAATGACACGTACACGTACAATTAAATTCACACTGTTTTCGATTCTAAATCTTAAGGAGTGATAAAGCTACATTAGCCGTAAGATTAACAAGCCATGAATTATTCGGATGGATCAATGATTTCGCAGAAGCTTGCAATACCACACAGTGTTTATAAAAAACATTATGCTATTTCCTTTATAATTCCTGGCCTTTTACTGGATTGTTGTCAGTTTGAATCACTGAATCACAATTAAACACAACATAACTCTGCGTTGTGTCATCGATGTTGTTCCTATAACAATGTTAATCAGCAACAAAACGTATAGGGAAAGACAACTGTTTTTCGAACTAAATTTATTATTTTGATTGCATATTTTCGAAGACAACATCTGTATTGCACTTATAATCGAATTCGCATACATGTAGCTGTTAATTAGTAAATTTAAAAACTAAAACTGATGTCATTGTTCTGAAACACGGTACCGGTAGTTATATCATCTAGTCGTGGCCGTTCCCTATTGCCTGTACTGGTGGATGCTTTCATATAAAGCCAAAAGTGAGGGATCCGTCCCCAAGAGAAACCTCAACAACACACAACCGCTTGTGCATATCAACCTGGTAGTAAAATCGAATTTTTAAAAACAGCATGTCAGCTGAAAACATGCTAAACGTCTGTGTTAATCAAAGATCTATTTTGATATGTATACAACATATTAACTTTGCGCTTGGATGAACAAGCTTGTGTATACGGTGTGTTGTTACAGATTCCTTTCAATGCATACATAAGCAAACGGACACACTGGTGACAGGCCATGTTTTCAAACAATGACGCCAGTCCCGCCTGTTAAATTAACTAATAAACGGTTATGCTTACTCGAATGCAAGTGCAATATAGATGTTGTAAGTACAGTTGATAAGAGTGCTTCATAAATGGGGTAATAGGTTTCGGTTCATATTTCTCATGCTATTCTGCTCTCAAGTAAGTTATATAGTAAAGCGCTTGGATGTATCTCTACAATTGTTGCCTGAGGCACGGTAACATGCATACATATTTAAATTAAGCACATGGTGTCGATAACAGTTTTTATACTTGCAGCCTTTTTTCTCGCTCAATTAAAACTAGATGACATAATTGATCAAATTTGTATAATGTGTCCAAATTTTCATTAAGACATCCAAATAAAAAATCTATAGACAGATCTTATTGCTGAAAGCTTTGTTGGTATACATTTCTTTCTGAGATTTTCATCATGATGAAGTGGAATTGGTCTTCTATTTTACTTACATTACTAACTCTACATTATCTCGTCTCTCTTGGAAGTGCACTAAATCGCTAATAAGCCTGCAAACCCAGTCTTAATTTATCACTATTGTTGACTTATATCTATAAGTGTTGATATTTAAAGACATCTAAGAATTAATTTGGGTTTCCGACGCCTTGATTAATCCATACAGAATAAAGAATTGCGTCCACATTCACCTAAGGCCATAGCATTTGGGGCTCTTTTGCCGGATTCAATACATTGCTTACACGCCAAATATTCAACTTGTTCAAGAGTTTTGCATCTTTGGATTGGTTGATTTGTTTTTTACGCCGTTCTCAAGGGTATATCCTAAATGAGGAAGGTGTATTCCAACATTAATTGACACTAGCACAAACAAGATGTGAAGTGTTTTCATAATGCGTGAAGGTTAATCTTCCTCCAGTGCTAGTAAATACTGTATTTTTACTCTTCAAACAAGCTGACCTTAGCTTAACATATTACACTAGCTTTGCGTGTCAGTAATCGTCTGTGCATATGAGCAGACATTTCAAGACAATAAGTACATTTATTAAGTCTTGAGATATATTTTGTTCTGTTTTTGATTGCGATAAATGTCGGATCACTCCTCGAACGATGGCACGACACTTTGAGACCTTTGGAATTCTCTGTAACTATATGTTAACAAGAGTCTTCCGCACAAAGTTTGGCCGCAGGGTGTAAGTCAAACATTAGAGATATTTCTGTGTACCTATTAGACTGATGAGAATAGCGATGGCCTTTAGCTATTGCAAAGCAACTACAAAAACAGAGAACACCCAGACGTCTATCTAGTGCTTTGTGTAAGTGTATGGGATGGAGCTTCCTGTTGCCCTGGTGCTATCAGAGCTAAAGGTCAACATGAAACCGAACTGCTGTTACCCTGGTGCTATCAGAGCTAAAGGTCAACATGAAGCCGAACTGTTGTTACCCTGTTGCTATCAGAGCTAAAGGTCAACATGAAACCGAAAAGCTGTTACCCTGGTGCTATCACAGCTAAAGGACAACATGAAGCCGAACTGTTGTTACCCTGGTGCTATCAGAGCTAAAGGACAACATGAAGCCGAACTGTTGTTACCCTGGTGCTATCAGAGCTAAAGGTCAACATGAAGCCGAACTGTTTGGGCTGCTATAGAAGTGAGATAACCTTATATACAGCGTAATCAAACGAAGCTAAGTGCTTTTGTAAAAAAAAAAAAGAAAAAAAAAAAAGAAAACTAACAAAAGGAAACAAATACATTTATACTACACTCTGAAGCTGCATTAACAGACTGAGGCTGTGCCTATACCATTATTTGAACTTTATCAAACCCTGTTTTCATTATCCTCCAACGGCTCGGTATCCATAGATCTATCAGGCTTTCTGGTTAACCCCATCCACTTACTACTATCCACTGGGTCGGTGTTTCCTGTTTAATAAGTTGAAGAATGAGTGAACGTTATAGTTATTTGTGTGATTCAAGATATGGTTGATGTAAGCTAGCCGTGTCGTTCATCCTAAAACATTGATGTAATTGTTTAAAAGCATGGTTTAATTCTTGAAGGCGATGTAATGAAATGTGAATAAAACAGAATTAAGGGTTTAAGTTGACCAGAGTCCTATGAGCCCACTGAATGACGTCGAATTGAGACGGTTTCTCTTAGCTACCATTCAGTGAGTCCCAATCGATGAATAGATAGTCTGACTTCAGAAAGATGTGAAGTCTGTTCTGCTGTGATTACAGGATTATTTAATAACGTATTAAATAATATCGGCTTTCAAATACACTGCTAAAGCACGTTTTCTTGGTTTAACTTAGCTGCGCCACACGAAAAGAGAAAGCTAGGTTTTTTTTTGCAAACTGATACTTATTACATTTGGCTTATCATTTATTGAATCCATGGGCTTTAAGATATTTGTTATTAAACAGCATCGATCCGTTTTCTTGCTCCCCTAAACAGTCAGGCATGTAGGATATATACTTCAGCTAGTTAATCTGATAATAAGCTGCTTACACAGTAGAATGGGCCGACTGGGAGAGTTTAAGTTTTGCACTAACTGCTGTGTTAAGCTAAGAAGACTTTCTTAACCGGAGTTAAACAATTATTTAAACTGGTGAAATCTGTAGTAATGTAATGTTTAATTTATGAAAACGGGCCCTGTTTTGTTAAGCTAGACTTTCCCAACAAGAACAGAACAATTATTTAAACTGGCGAAATCTGGAATACTTAATGTAATATTTAATTGATGAAAACGGAAACTGGAAATTTGTGTTTGTTAGATTTTCTAAATTCTCGGGTACATTTTTCTCTTTAATTTAAATTTGACAAAAGCCGAAATTGCGCTTGTGTTGAAAAGTGCATTTCTAAGATAACAAGAAACTCGATTACAAAATAAAGGGACAATTTCTACAACAAGGACCAATTCTCAAGTTCTTGCTAAACGTAAAGCTGGTTGTTCGTCATATTTAACAACATTTGTACAGTTAAATCAAAACGTTGAGCTCGTTCTTGAGGCTTTAATATATTTTCATACAAGAAAACTACCGTTCGGGTATATAGTAAAAGAACGAGTAAGTTTAAAGTCATACATTAGGTCTTCCGTTATATTCCAAATAATATTTATCCTATTAGCGTTTACTAGGCATTTGGCTGGCTCGCTGTTGTCTGACATAATTGCTTTTTACGGTCATCAAAAGGCTTGAAGGACACCAGCATTTAAATCCAGACGTTAAATATAGATAGATTCCAATATACATGGTTAACCGAAGACATCTAGTCATATTTTCCCAAGGTGGGATCAAACCAAGCATCAAAGTATCGTTATTGTATCTGCTAATTTTGTCAGCGATTTAACATACATTTGTACATGATTTGTTTATAATGCTAACAAATTACCGTTATCCAAATAATCATTTGACTTAAACACCACATGCCAATAGCACTATTTTACCAATAAATGTATGTTCTGTCAATACATATCCAGATTCCGATTAAGTTTGGGGTGGTAACAGCCAGGTGAGGGAATGAAGTCCTCTTTGCCACATCTTTGTAAGGTGTTGCAATATGCTTTTTCTGTTACAGGACATGTAGCCGTTTTGTAGTTTTTAAATTCTAAGTAAAAGACAATTTTTAAAATATTGTTTTATATATTTAGTAAACCAGCCAAGTTGTATTGATATTCGGGATTCATCAGAGCGGCGTAACTGTGAATGCTTGAAGTTATGTAAGCATGTGTCTGGTAGGTGTTATTAAATGATTATGAGTACAAATAAATGCATCTCAAAGATATAGACTTACAATGTGAAACTCCAAATCAACAATGTTTATAGATAATTTTCAGGATAAGTCTGGTCAAGACAACGGCTGAAAAAGTTTACCGTATTGTTTATACTAAATCCCTCCTCACCACAAGGAAATCCGACACACTGGACAGACAAAATACTGCATGATATTGTACTCATTAAAAGATTTGAGTGTTTAACATGATGTCATGTTTTGTAATGGCATATTAACTATTACCAATAAACTAGCAATTTGATTTTCACAATGCTGATTCCAATAAATAATCTGTCTATTTACTTTTGTGATACTATCAGTTTAGTAGGCGGTCGATTCCGGCTCATTTTATTTGCTCTCTACATAAAAAGTCACAGTCTTTGGTAAATATTAATTTAAATTAACTTTCATTTGAATTGTGTTCAGTCAAAAATGTAGACAACTAGATGTGCTTCTCAACCATACAAGGAGTAAAGCGTTTATTACGACAGCAGCCATATATTTGTTAAAATCGGCAGGAATGCTAATGCTTAAAGCCTACGGACATGATGACAGTTAACAAATGACAAAACATTTCTTCATTCATAGAATTTAACAAGTCCTACCTTTCAATGCTGACGGCCACGAGAATAAGTACAGAAGCATAGAGAGAGACGACAAGAACATAGCGGTTGAGACGACAGAACAGTTCTGGTAATAACCAACCCTTGTTGAGTAAAAACTGAATAATTTCAGGAATTCCTAATAACATTATCAGCAAATCAGCAAAAGCCAAGTTAGTTATTAACAAATTCGTGACAGAGATTCTCATTTTCCGTTCACTGAGAACTGCCAGCATGACGAGCGTGTTGCCCACCACCCCAACAAACCCTATAACAGAGAATAACACACCCAGAGAGACCAACTCAGTTAATGTAGCAGGACCATTGTCAGATTCAGTCCCAGTGGTGTTTTCCAACAAGCTGCTTAAATTTACAGTAGCTTCAACTGAGCTGTTTGTTCGGAACATGCTGTTTTGTTGTCTCGTCACAACACCACCTGACACCTGAACATCCGGTTGAGATAAGAATCCTATGAGCCTCCAGAAGCTACTCACTCTAGCGGTCCATATATCAACACCTGCTGCTAGGGTATGCTGATTATTTAGTGTCTACTTGAAGAACTGGTGTGTTGAACAAACTCATTAGTACTGCCCATACGGCTTTTCTTAAACACTGTGACAAAAAGCGACCGGTAAGATTGAAGACTGGTTATCAACCATAGCCCCCAGTTGGAACACGTTCATCACTTCACATACAAGACTGACCAGAGAAAAGTTATTGGCCGGCGTCATCTTGTTCCAAGTGGTAATCAATAAGATCAGCCCTCCTGGTCTTCTAAGTGTAGTTAATCAACATTTCTCACAAGTAGAGGTCATCTGTAGGGATTAACGGGGGCTAGCGGGACATTATATATTCCGTAAGCCTTTCAACCTTAGATACCCTATGGAGGCCTACTGTTCTTCTGGTAAGATGTAAACTCTACCATTATCTTATAGACAACATTGGAACACGAAAATCCTATTAGGTGATTTTTCTCTCAAAGTTCTCAATATCTGTAGATCTTTTCCTTGGTTGACTCATGTAAGGGTGATCCTTAGCAAATTCGTGTCTTGTAATATTTGGGATTGTTAGTGCAAGTTATGTTTTATTTTATAGTACAATAATACTTACTGTTCAGTTTGCCCGGGACTAAAATAAATCAAATCAAAATTTACAGCAGCGATGTAGTGCACTTGATTAAAATATTTGCTATCCTACATGTGTACCTCCATCTATAAGGATTAACGGGGCTAGTTGGACATTATGCATTCCTTTAACTGATAAATGTACGAGACCATACTGTTGTTCTGGTAAGGTGTGAACCCTCTGGTGAACGATTTGAAATGCCTTACACACTATGGATCACCAACATCCTTTTAAGTGAATTTTTCTCCCGACTTATACGTCAATATCTTAATATATTTACTTGACTTTAAACATCCACATGTAATGGTGCTCTTTAGCAAACATCTTGTAAATGTTAATAATTGTTAGTGTAGGAATTTAAAAGTTTGTTAGTTTATTTTAATATTAATGCTATGTTAAGTACCACATGGTCACAAACTAAAATAAATTATTAGAAAATTAACAGCGGCTACGCAGTGCATTTGATTGAAACAGTCGCCGTTCTACCTCCATGGTATAAGGTTTAATACATTGCGTGTTTCTTAAATTGGCGCTCTGTGTCATATGTAAGGTGAGTTCACTCATACACGGCTTACCCACCAAAGGAAACCAAAATCGACAAGGCTGTACCATTACAAGTCGCAATAGAGAGAAAAGCACTACCACCGGCCCCCTGTGGCACAGCGTGAAGCTCCCTCCCAACCGACCGTGAGGGTCATTCAGCAGAACCATACAATGTACAGATATTCGGTAGATTATCGGAAATCGTGCGATCGGCGTTAACCATATCGCTACAGTTTATATCGTTATTGTAGAAAAACAAAATTTTGCTTCTGAGAGGAGGACTGAATCAATGTCTCTTTTATCAACCAAAGTGTTTTCATGTTAGCGTTATGAAAATCTGGTTCTGGCAAATATATAGTAAATAAATATTCACCGGGACTAAATAAGGATGCTGTACAGCTGCAATTTGATGCAAACTAGTGATGCTGGGTCATCACGGTGGCCCAGGGGTGATTTCATGATGGCGCAAAGCTGAGTCTGATGGCGCATGCATATTTCAAATATTCAGACTGCGTTCAGAAAAGCAAATTAGATTACATCTTGTTAGACAGGATAACTGTTAAATATATTAATCAACTTTGGACAGGAAGCCAGAACACTTACATTCAATTATGCAGACTGTATTCGCCACTTAATATTCTAGGGTTTTTCAAAATTCGTGACCAAAGCTACTATAGCCTGCTAGATTAACAAGCTACGTATTATTCTGAAGGATTCGTGGAAGTTGACCAAATCGTACAGCGTTATGTAATAAAAATCGGTTTGAGTCTCTAGGAAAAGCTATGTGAGATCTAACATGTTTTGAGTTACAACCAGAGGACAGTATTAAACTGTTATCTAACACACCCCTGTTTGTTAATCACGTGATCTACAAGCTAGCAACCCACTATATCTCCTCTACGTCCTTGGGGGGTATAATCTAGTGTTAGAAGTCCAGGAAAACCATGTAATGTAATCGGAATTCGTTTGCATAAATAATTATGTTGGCTCCGTCAATTCGCGAAAGTTTCTCAAATCATACAGTGTTTATGTTATCATTATACAATTTCCTTTTACTATTACAATCCTCTGGGGTTTTGTACAACTACAGCGTTGTCAATTTCCCACAGACCTTATGATTAAAATATGCACAACAAGCCGGTGTCACCGATGTTGTTACTATTACACGTTATATCATAAACATGAAACATGAGGTATTTGTACATATCCTATAGAAATATATTGCAAAATACTTAACTCATATATGTATTTATTTGATTTTCGTTTAACACTTTACTTAAAAGTTACTTCAATTTCATTTGCCATTGACGACTGTCTAGCCATTGATGATGTGTACGATACGGTCTTGCTTACTTAGGACTACTGTAATATTGACGAGTCTCTAGCCATTGAGGATGTGTATGATACGGACTTGCTTTATACTTATGACTACTG
>JARFOD010143635.1:0-12943 GCA_031763545.1 Mopalia muscosa
GGTGTCAGCACCAAAACTGTCATACCCCTTACCCTCTGAAGCCATCATCAAGCTAATTCATAGTCTTCCAGAGAACAATTCATTATTCGATAAAGCTGAATATTAAAAGCTGTGGCTTATTCAAATTTGTGTTTTATTACAGGCACTTCTATTAATGGATTCAATTCTGAAGAGAGCACACAAGACTCTACTTTTAGCCTTCTGCTAATATAAACCCATAAGACTCTTCTACAAAAAACGCCCCTATCAGAAAAAGGTTTTTTTGTACCGGTTTATTAAAATTTCCACTCTGTCATGTTCTCAGGGGTTTGTATGACCATAATATTTTGATTCATTTAAAACCAAATAAAACAGTAACAATCGTCTCTTCATGATGTATTCCTGACACTAAATTAATTGTACATCTGAAGTATCTAATTACAACTATCTAAGAAATGTTTACTCTTTTCTTTTTATCAAATATACCCAGAGTTTGACCGATATTCCTTGCCTGGCTATCAAATGACTTGATACTAGTCTATTTTTATTTCTTTTCAAGAGCGGAGAATCTTTGCGATAAAAGCAATACTTCTTTACCTTCATTTATTATTCACACTTAATTTGTATCACTGCTTAAAAGATCATAGAGAAGGGTTTGTTTTTTTAATCCTTGCTCCCATACATATTCGCAAGTTTCTCACGCAAGACCAGGGGAGTTTCCATAGAAATTGTCCAAGTCCCCATCCCAAATTCATCAGACCTTATTCAGGGTTCTGTACATATCCCTTTTTTGCTTGATTCTGATATTTTTTTGTGAAAATAGTAACTCAAAGCCAATCAGGAGATTCCCTAAAAGGCGTTGGAATTAATGATTAATTCTAGAATATTTTCCAGTAAAAACAACATTTTACCCGAATTCAATTAAGTCAAAATGCATTGAATTTGTTGGTTGTTTAGAGGATTTAATATTGTAGTCATTTTTAGGGATTAAACAAAAATTTGGTTTTTACACTTATTTCAAAACATGTCACCCAAATAGGTGAAGAAAATCTGCCTTGTATTGGACATATATGAATATGATCATGGAGAACTAGACAGATAGGGTTTCTTTTGGGTCAACTTAGAATTAACAGGAACTTTCCTTCATCCCCCAACAGAACAGCGAGGATATATAAAATCCCTAAGAAAAGCCGCACTGAAGACAATCAACAAGTTATTTCCTATCCACAAATACCGTTGGCATATGGTTTTAAACATTTACAAATAGACCTCTTTCTTTCTCGTGTCACACCATTTCATAGATATGCCAGTACAACTGTTGTGAATTCCTGCATTGTTCTGGTAATGTCTTAGTTCCAGAAGTGTCTGTCTGCTATTTGATTGGGCATACTGAGAATGGAGTCTCTTTAACTTCTGCAGGACATTCATAACGTCTTCAAGAAGGTGAAGAACAGTTTATTTTCTTAAAACAGGGGCGTCTTCTTGTATGGAAACATCAGCTGTATATTTACTGTATTCTAAACACCAGCTATTGGCAGTTTAATAAAAGTCAAACAAAACCTTACCCACAAGTGATTTTTATAAACCAGTAATATTTTTTATATTAACATTTACTATCTTTGTTATTTTCTGAGATTCAAAATGGATTGCGCATTTAAAAATGTTTATTTTTAAAAAATCATCATTAAATTCAAATATAAGCTTATCCTAAAAGACAAAGTACATTCTCACAAGCAATATGCTTTATATGTGATGATCCTCCATTCTTACATTAATAGTATATTTGCAACTAAATGCAAAGAAAAAATTATCCTTCTATCAAATCTTTTCACTAAGTTAAGTATTAAATATTAAGACCATTTTTCATTATGAAAACTTATTCACATCTTCTTTTGCTTATTAACAAATTAGAAGTAATAATAAATCTTCAAATCTTAAATTTTCCTTGCTAAATCTTGGTTTTCCAAATTCCACATAATATATTTGGCACTTTTTTAGCATTTAGATAAAAATTGAAATAGGCTACATGACTAAGACAAAATGCAAAGCTTTCCACTAACATGGATGACAAACTTTTTAAAAGCTGGTTTACATTTAAATATTTTCTTATTTATATCTTCGCAATATCTTACTTTTGAAACATTCCCAATTATCTAAATTTCTCAAATACTAAAGCAGTAGATACAAAAAAACTCAAACTTTCTTAGAGTGTTCCAACTGCTGATGGGTAAAGATGTTGTTAGTCATAAAAGCCCACAGGAAATGAACAGACATACACATAGTGTCCAGTTTCAAGAGGGCAGAGATAAACAGAATCTATTTGCAGACAAAATTTACAATTCTCAAGTAGTGCTTTATGAGGTGTATGTCAATACAACCAAGTATATTGTCATAACAGGCACAACTGGGCCAAACTGCTCTCCAGATGCTTTCGATAGGGGGTTACTGGGGTATAACTTTGTAGCAGAACTGTTTACCCTAGAAGAAATTAATTTGTAAAAAAAACTTTGTTTATGAGTATTTTCTGACCATTTTGTGTTACAGCATAGCACAGAATATTTATTTATATGTGTATTTTGATGGCCTATTGGTGTATGTATTTCGCATAAATTATGTGTACGGCATACTCCAGAATACACCTGGTAGGCATTTCTGTTGTAGTATTTAAGTAGTTTTTTTGTTATGGAATTGTACTGACATCTCTCAATGAAATCCTTAAAGGAAATTTTAAGACACAAAACAAATGAAGTATAGCCTGACTGCAATTGAAGAGTAAAGAGTAGAGGAGAAATTTCGATCTATATACTGTCTGATAAAGATTTTTCTGATTCCACTCTTTTTTTCCTTATGACAGGGAAAAAAACATTATTTGATATTTGTAAATTAATAAAAAGGATGTGACTTAAGCAGGATTTAAAAATGGCTTCACTGAAGTCACTAAGACATGAAAGTAATCAAGTATCAGTAAACGAATGGTACAACAAAAAAAGCTTTGCCTTCAATGATACAAACTTGTTGGGTTTTTTTTCTTATTTTTTTAAGTAAAGAAATGTACTCTCTTAGATTCAAAATTCGTAATTGGTTATCTTTGAAGTAAATATCAAGTCATGTATTGATCACATTTACTCAATTTACAGAAGGGTGAACAACACTGGGACATATTGGTAGAGCTGCATTCAGTGACCCTATCATTGAAGAGTTGTCTCCCATTTTTTTACATTCAGTTACAACTTGTACTACTATAGATTGGTCTTTTAAAAAAAAAAAGTTTCCTATCCTGTTGACATATGACTCAAATAAAATTTCTTCTTAAAACAAAAATAAAAAAAATACAAAAAAAAGTTTGTTTTATTGTTGCCAGTTTGAGAAATGAACACAAGTAAACAATTCAATTTGTGTTAAATAAATATTTCTTCATATTGTCTAGTTCACAGTGCAATTTTTCCATTCCGATGGAATAGCTTTGTACATGTCCATTACACGCCAAACAACAATATGCTCTATTGTTCTAAATCAATTACAAAATTAATTTATCAAGCTAAAATACGAGAGAACATAAGAGAAAAATAATAGATAACAATTGGCTTAGTTAAAAACAGCCTTCCTCTGAACTGACAGGTGGTCTGTTAACTATGTAGTCTTTTAACTGACAAATGGTTTTTATTGCAAAATCAAGTGTCTGAAAAGTTTAAAAGGTTGCAAGCAATTTCTGTTTTATGTTTGTAATTTCTTAATTTGTAACATCTGACATTTGAAAATGATGGAAAGTTGAAAAACAGCAAAAAAAGTTTCTTGAAGTGTTTATAAAATACCACAATGGAAATACATAAAACTCAAATTTAACATCACAAAGGCGACAGCTTGCAAGAAAATTAAATATATATATTTTTATTTTGATTGTCGCTTGAGTACGAAGTTAAACACCAATCAAATCAATGATTATATTATTTTGATTGTTTGTTTGATTGGGGTTAAACACTGTACTTACGGTTATTCACTCACCTACACAAAACTAGTTTGCTTGAAGAACACAAGTACATGAACAATTCATTATATCATGAACGGACTGTTAATCTAGTTTTATTAAAAACAGGCCTTTCAATGAAAGGAACGCCTGGTCCTCATCCTAGTTGAGATCACGAGAATAATGGCTTAAAACAGATTAGCTTCCTGTTGACGCTTTGGTCCTCGAACTCCAGGGCAACAGGAATCTTCCACCCAACCATCCATCTAACCACCACATCAAGCTTACAATCTCATGGAAATGACAGAATTCTAGAATTTGTGTTCCTTAAGGTTCTTATCATTTGCGTCCAACCTCAAATTAAAACTGTTTAGGTGAAAATTCAAATCTGATTGTCCAATATAAATGTCCTTTTAACACTTTCAGGAAGTATTCAACTGTTTAAGATAATCAAAAGATTATATCTGGAAGACTGGTGGTAAATCTATGTAGATAATTACCAATCATCCATTTCCCAAAAGAATAACAAAGTACAACGTAAAGTCAACAAATTTGCAGTTTTTATCATACGTGGGATTACCAGCATTGCAGGTTATGAAAGAAATGGAAAGTAGATCTAACACAAATTTTGTTTTTCTTTAACTCTTATAAAATGATTATTAGCAACAGAAATAATTTTAAAGTAATAATTTTCTGCAAACAGACAACCGGTAATTATAAGGAATTTTAAGAGATGTGATCTGCCTAACCTTTAAAGAACATGGATTTGTCACAGGAATGTCATCCTAATGTTTTAACATTGTGAATAAATGTAACCCAAAACTCCCAAATTAGCCCTTATTTAACAAGAATATCATATTTGGTTGAAAAAGTAATTCAGCATATATTTTAGATTAGCCTAATACATGATGTTATATGCCTGATTAACATTAATAAAGACTGATCCGTATTGATTGCGTATTATTGAACCTGATTAACATTAATAAAGACTGATCCGTATTGATTGCGTATTATTGAATCAGATCCAGGTGGTCAATTATATGTAAGATAAGACTGTAATTAGGGCATTATTGCCTTATTAGGCTGGATAAAGAAGTATCATATTACACATGCTTAATACTCCAAACAACCCTCATAATCAACCTAAAAATAAAAAATAATAATTTTTTTTTTAAATATCACCCCAGGAATTTTTCAGAAAAAGTTTTTAAAGTTTTCCTAACAAAATACATTGGCAGTTTAAGTGATTGCTTAATCGGAACACTTTTTATGGGATTTAAAAAAAGAATAGATATTAACCCAGTTATTACGTTGAACAGATAGAAGGATTTTCTGCCATAGTAAGTATATTATGTTAATGTGCTGGCGCAATTAGTGAAAGATATGATAGTTTGATTGGAGTTGTACATATTAAGGTTCTTTCACCAGCTCGTATTCACGTCATTACCATTTCTTTATTGATTTTAAATTTACTTGCTCATTCATCCAAACGATAGACTGACCATCAGAATGAGGAGACCACATTTAATGATGTCACATGTTTTTTTAATCTCTAGATTTATTGAATCTTATATGAGAATGCACATTTTACAATGTTATCTTTGACGACCACAGTTCAACACAATTGTATTTATAAGCTTTAGTTGAATAATCTTGGCTTTCATTTACCCCAAATAACTGTTAGTTTAGGTTTACCATAAAAATTCCTCCTGAAAAATAAAATGTATTGGTGATTACAATTATTTCCCTCACATGATATCATGCAAGCACAATGAGTGAAAAGAAACTAAAGTAGACACCATTGGCAACAAGACAGGTCACATGCAGGCCTTTATGCTGCCCCATAGCTCAGAGAGTTTGTTTGACTGGGGTTTAACAGCATACTCAGGGGTATTTCACTTATATGACAATGGATCATCCACTTCTCCTTGTTCCTTGCCCGATTGGTTTGGGAAACCGAGAGGAAACCTCATAAAAATCAACCCCTCATCTTGTGAAAACCAGCACTGCAAGTGCCAGAGCCACAATGCCTGATTCATTCCTGTGATCAGTACACCGAAGTAGGATAAATAAGCGCACTCACTAACCACTAAGCCACTAAGTCACATGTTTGTCGCAGATGAGATGGAGGACAGAAAGCCAAAAATTTTGTTTATGATTTGCGATGGACATCCCACAGTGTCAAGTCACATGATCAGTTTGCGACACTTGGGGCAAATTCATTTACCCATTTCGCGATTTGATATGCTTTAAATATTTTTTTAAAATGTGCTGCTAAAAAGTTACCACTTTCCTGGAGCAAACATGTTCCAAAATAAATAAATAAGACATAAACCCAAACCATTTTGACTAAATCAACTTGACAATTACTGATCATAAAATTCACGATAAAATGTGGAACAGTAAAATTTACACTGGAAATAAATCAGCATTTGTCACATCAGCTTGTTTTCCATTAATGGCAGTTATGTAAAAAAAATATGACAGCACTAAAAAGAAAACCATAACAATTTGCTTTAATTGAATTTTTATTTCACTTTCAGACCTCACTACAAAAAAATGTCATTTTAATGTGAGGAAATTAAAAGTTATTTGAAGATTTTTTTGCTGTAGCTGAAGAATAATGTAATAACAACTTTATTGCTATGTTTGAAGTACATCCATTAATTCAAAATGATTTTATAACTTCCATTTTTAATAACACAGAAATAATGAAAGATAGATAGGTGATAAGAGTATTGAGTTATTTGAATTTCATATTTCTCAATAGAAATTACACTGGAACAGCTGTATAGGGATGTTAATTAAAATCGAAGAATTATCTTTTGTTGTCTTTTATACATGAAATTTGTTTGTTTGTTTGATTGGTGTTTAATGTCGTACTCAAGGGTATTTCACTTATATAACAACGGATTGTCCACTTCACTCTGTACACAGCCTTATTACGGTGGAAAACTGGGAAGAAACCTCGTAAAAATCACCTCCGTGATTGTCGGAGCCACGACATGTGGTGAACGGTAAATCGAAACAGGTTCAGTATAGTAAGGGCACATGCTGCCACTAAGTGTGTTAAATTGAAGACACTTCCTTTGTCTAATGTATTTGTAATCAAATGAGCCCTATGTAACCCCATTAAACAGGGCCAATTAGTGCATTTAAATAAACAAGATTTTAAAGGTTAATATTGGAGGAAGAGCTTGTTGCATTAAAATATTCTGTTAAATTACAAAGTTGATCAAATATGGCTATGAATTTAGTCATCAATCATTGAGTATTTAAAAGACAAGAGCTGAGAAAAATCAATATTTCTGGTTAAACAATGCATTAGCAATTATTTAAAAATAGATTTAAGCAGAGGTAACTCTAGATACCTGTGAAAGAAATTAATTATAAAGCTGAGTGCACAGATAAAATCACTGCCCCTGGATGTTGGATTTGTTTGATGTTTAACGGATTGTCCACTTCACACTGTACACAGCCTTATTACGATGGAAAACTGAGAGGAAACCTTGTTCCTTGCTTAAATACATAGGAAAACCAAGTGGAAAGCTCATAAAATAACGCCTTACAAAATCTGAAGCCACAGTTTGACTTGCTCATAAACCTAAAGGCAAAAGCTCAATTTTAATTCATTTATAGCAGTACATCTAAGTAGGATTAGTAGGTGGACAGGCTTTTCACTAAACAGAGATGAAATCCTCATTTTACTTGCTATTTAAATACAGCTACCATGGTGTCTGAAGCAAAATGTGTTACCAGTAACATATGTTAAGTGATAAAGTTTGCCCTTTGAACTTCATATAATAATAAAAAGACTTCAAAGTTGAATTTCTAAACTTAAACATCCATTACTTTATATCAAAATTCAAATGATAAATTTTGTTGGCACATTTTCCTTTGAAGTGTGATTTACATAAGTTTAGTGTATGTACAACTATGACCTTATCATGTTCAGCTTTTCTTATCCTTCAATAGCATAGGCTTAACTTAAGAGATTAGTCCTCAGCAGTCTTTCTATGAATATTTTGTAAAATCTGTCACCATAAATATTAAAGAAGTCAGATTCATTATGAATCCACAAGAAAGAATGATAAGATGACACATAATGAGTGAGCTGTTAGATTTAAATTTTTTTTTTTTGTTCATAACGTTGGGTAGTCAGTGAAAGTTAAATTGTTTGCTTGTTTGATTGGGGTTTAACGTCGTGCTCAAGGGTATTTCACTTATATGACGATATGCCAGCCCAACTGGTGCAGGAAACCACCCTCACCACCACTGGCAAAAAACAAAGACAGGACAAACAAACAAAAGGACACAACACAGACACCACAAACAGATCTGTTCCCCTTTAGCTCTGAGAGAACCAGGGCAACATGAAGCTCCCTCCAACTGCCCGCGTGAGAATTAGAAAATTAGATCTGTACGTTTGTCTGATTGGGGTTTAAAGCCACATTCTAGTAAATTCACGAAAGTTTTAGTCAAATGGGTGGAGGCACCACTGGAAAAAATGTAAAATTTCTCACAACCACTAATTTTCAGGTTACAAATTTGTCACCAGATTCTACATATGGCAAATATGCTTTTTTTTTTAAATTTCTCACCAGACGTAGGATTTAACGCAACCGTGGGCCGCATGGTCACATGATTCTCCAGGGACAGGACAAATACAGGATATGTACATCACAAACAGTGCGGTTAAACTGTTGGTTTTTTTTTACAATAACTGCATTGATTCGTTTTTTGGGGATAATGGATTAATGTCGTACTCAAAGCTATTTCACTTATATGACAACGGATTGTCCACTTCACACTGTTCTTTTGTCAGAAACCGAAGTAAGATCACTAACCACTAAACAATGGCAGTAGGCCCAATAACTGTATTGAAAACCATGGCTTAAGACAGTGTTGTAAAATTTACTATAAATATATCAGCTTGAAAGATTTGCCAGGTTAACCTGTGTCATCTGATACACATTGTATACCTCTTTAATACACATAATATATACGATCAAAAGTATTCAAAAGAGGTGTTGACAATGCAGATGAAAAACTACTCGATATATCTCATCATAAAAGTAGATATATCAATGAAGATCAAAGGTAAATAATTAAAAAAAATTTCGAGCATAAAATTAAGATAACTTTAATAATAGAATTATTTATAGTATTTTTCAATCAACAGGCTTACTTGTTATAAGGAATGATTAATAATTGTTGATATCAACGACAAAATTTATACATCACTTTGGTACATGTAGCTGTCATTAGAACTGTGAATCACAACTCTTTTATTAAGTTAAAATTCTTGACATATTTCCTTTGAAAGTTTAATTACTGAAAAAAATGGGTTAAAAAATAATGTCAATAAATCAACAACTTTCCAATTTTGTCATTTGCTTCACTAATAAAACATAATGTGGCACAGAGCAAAGGAGTTAGCAGGCATGGATACAAATATTATTTTTAAATGAATGGGGATAAGAATAAATTTTCTCAGTTAGTTTTCTGAGCTGACATGCTTTTATACATGTTAAAATGCACTGTATCAAAATGCTTCTTAAAATGAATATTCAGTTGCAATGTAAATTACTTACATTAATCATGCACTTCAACCATTAACACAGTCATTCTTACGAATTTAAGTCAAATGATTGATTGCAGCAAATGATAGTTTATGCATGCATTAATGACACAATAACGTAAGAGATCAGAAAATCGTTTTATTCATTAAAATATTAAATATGATGAGGATAAGTACTGCGTGATGAATTGCTTGTTCAGGTGTCTCTCTGGTTTTCATAACATAAACCATTAATTTGTTTTACTCCCCTTAATAACTATTATAACATACTTTATCTATATTTTATTCCATGCCGATGAAGAAGAGGAAAGTGTGAAAATTTAGCATTTGGAATCTTTTATAAAATGCTTAATGGCATTGATAGGAGAATGGCCGTTAGCAAAATTCACAGATTTAGTTGATCATGGGGGGACACAATGCTGCAAACAAATAATTTCCACTCAAGGAATAAACATGCGGAATGGGTCATGCGCTTAAACGCTGCAAAACACTCGTCAATCAAAAGTTTACCTGAGCAGGTGACATTGAGCGAGCGGGCGGAGGTAATCGGAAGAGAGACTCGTCGCCCTCTTCAGCTTCATCATCAAAATAATCCCACGGCTAGATTAATGGAGAGATAAAAGAGAGCAAAGAGTTTAGATAATGTGATAAATATGAGAAAGAGTAAAATTCTACCGAACCCAGCGATTATAAATGCATGCACATTACATGAACAAAACAAAAAAACAAACTATTTTTGCAGTTGCCAAAATGTGTCGTATCCGGAGACAAACAGAGAATCAGAATGTAAGAATTCCAAACTTACAAAATGAGGAAAACTAAATTAGCTAGAATTAATTAAAAGGGGAAATGTCAATTTAATGTTACACACAGCAAAAACGGTTTGTACATAAGTAGGTGTCAACAATTTATGACAAAGTGCAATTTGTCTAATTTATTTATTTACAGCTACCTTTCACTTCAGCACTTGCCTATATGTATTAAATATATTCTATAACAAATGCTATGTTCAGATTTCCCAATGGATTTGCTGGCAATACATGAATCTGATGGAAAACCTTTCAGAAAACTCATTAAAAACTAGCCCTCAACCTCCGATTTCTTGAAAAACATCCCATTTAATACATGTTATAAAGGTGAAAAAATAGCTTTAAACATTGTATACAAGACATTAGAGTGGGTTCAACAGTCCATTTGACAACAGACTTGAAGCCATATTATAATGCTAAAGCAAGTGCTTTGTTCTTGGATCTATTGACAATTATGTGTTGTATGAAATTATACAGGTATCACCATGAAATTAGTCAAAAAGGATTACCATGTTGCTGATAAAACTTATGAACTTATAAAAGGGATCATCATGAAGTTATAAAAGGGATCATCAAGTTATAAAGGGATCATCATGAAGTTATAAAGGGGTCATCATAAAGTTATAAAGGGATCATCATGAAGTTATAAAGGGATGATCATGAAGTTATAAAGGGATCACCATGAAATTATAAAGGGATCATCATGGAGTTATAAAGGGGTCATCATAAAGTTATAAAAGGGATCATCATGAAGTTATAAAGGGATCACCATGAAGTTATAAAGGGATCATCATGAAATTATAAAGGGATCATCATGAAGTCATAAAGAGATCATCATGGAATTATAAAGGGATCATCATGAAGTCATTAAGAGATCATCATGGAATTATAAAGGGATCATCATGAAGTTATAAAGGGATGATCATGAAGTTATAAAGGGATCATCATGAAGTTATAAAGGGATGATCATGAAGTTATAAAGGGATGATCATGAAGTTATAAAGGGATGATCATGAAGTTATAAAGAGATCGTCACGGAATTATAAAGGGATCATCATGAAGTTATAAAGGGGTCATCATGAAGTTATAAAGGGGTCATCATGAAGTTATAAAGAGATCATCATGAAGTTATAAAGGGGTCATCATGAAGTTATAAAGGGGTCATCATGAAGTTATAAAGGGGTCATCATGAAGTTATAAAAGGGGTCATCATGAAGTTATAAAAGGGGTCATCATGAAGTTATAAAGGGATCATCATGAAGTTATAAAGATATCATCATGGAATTATAAAGGGATCATCATAAAGTTATAAAGGGATCATCATGAAGTTATAAAGGGGTCAGCATGAAGTTATAAAGGGATCATCATGAAGTTATAAAGGGATCATCATGAAGTTATAAAGTGGTCATCATGAAGTTATAAAAGGGGTCATCATGAAGTTATAAAGGGATCATCATGAAATTATAAAGGGGTCATCATGAAGTTATAAAGGGGTTATCATGAAGTTATAAAAGGGGTCATCATGAAGTTATAAAGGGATCACCATGAAATTATAAAGGGATCATCATGAAGTTATAAAGAGATCACCATGGAATTATAAAGTGATCATCATGAAGTTATAAAGGGATCATCATGACACTTTAACAGAATCAACATTAAGTTATAAAGGGATCACCATGAAACTATAAAGGGATGATCATGAAGTTATAAAGGGATGATCATGAAGTTATAAAAGGATCATCTTGAAATTATAAAGGGATCAAAATGAAGTTTTAAAGGGATCATCATGAAATTATTAAAGGTGTCATCAAGAAATAATAAAAGACAAGTTTTTAGATTCATGGCATAATTGGTTTCATGTTTTACATTGTACTTCAACTCATTTCACACATGCGCAGACTTCTTGACTGATGAAAACTGGATTTGATGCACTTTCATCATAAACGTCAAGCACACCTGCCAACCTAAGGATGACATTTGTAAGACAAGTTGGGACTGTATGCATCTTGGACTAGACAGATATTCCTTACAGAAGAACAATTTGTCATTGTTGGTTGTATGTCAGCTGGGGGATATGATAGGTCATTACAGGACAATATTTCATTCATGTACTACCTGCCTATCAAACAGGTTGTCAGGAAGTTGTTTTTTTTTCTCATTAATATTCATCAGCTTATCTACTTCTTATGATTTTGGAATGTTCATAATGTCATAAAGACACATGACACTGACATTGAGTAAATAATAATTAATAAATAACAATGATTTCATTCAAAAGTTATTATATGGTTACTGTTATTTAATGCTTTTCAGTGACAGATCAGACGAATTCAGAAAAATTGAACCTCCAAATCAATAGTATTAAAACTAAACATCAAATTTGTCAATATTGGGATTGATTGATATCTCTTTCACAGTTTTCTTTAACAATAAATAACCAATGAACCACCATACATTGCTCTGCCCTGCTGCAATGATATAGTGTTACTCCAGTAAAGGCAGAATAGCCTGATTGCTCGATTTGTTTGTTTGCTTGGTGTTTAACGTCATATTCAAGGGTATTTCACTTATATGACGACGGACACAAATACAGAACATCACAAACAAATC